>SJYQ01095216.1:219968-239437 GCA_006410935.1 Redunca redunca
AAGATCAGGCAATTATGCTTTTTTCTGTATTATCATATATTATAATAAAGAGCCTGTTTTACGGACCTATAAGAAATGCTATCCCAAATATAGAAATGCAATGTATAAAATATCTTATTCATTAATATTTACAAAATAAACACAAATATCAGTTTGTCGGTTCTTTGTCTCTAATTGCTTTGAAAGTGAATCTTATGCAGGAGTAGGAGTGACATTGGCCTCTCAGGCTACTTTTGGATATAACAATTATAAAAGAGTACTACTGGCATTTGATGACTGGGATTAGA
This sequence comes from Redunca redunca, assembly GCA_006410935.1. Classification (NCBI taxonomy): domain Eukaryota; kingdom Metazoa; phylum Chordata; class Mammalia; order Artiodactyla; family Bovidae; genus Redunca; species Redunca redunca. Next base: position 220,256 of record SJYQ01095216.1, read on the forward strand.
GGCTAGCCTTGTACACAATTAAAAATTATCAAGGTGTGCAGCCTTGCACACCTTGCCTTGCACACAATTAAAAATTATCAAGTCCATGAAGACTACCCTGATGGTCCAGTGGCTAAGATGCCATTTTCCCAATGCAGGGGGCCCAAGATAGATTCCACATGCCACAAGTAAGACCCAGTACAGCCAAAGAAAGAAATATTAAAAAGAAAATTATCAGGTCTTACTCTGTACTAGAATGTTCTTCAAGACATTCGTGAAATAAAACACATGATCATAATAATCAGAGCAGTTACTTAGGTTTTATTCACTTTACATAAACACATAGTATTTGTGGTATGGTATGATGTTAATTTTTCAAAATTTCCAGAAGCGCAGCTACCATAGATATTGAGGAAAGATTTTATTCTGTTTTCCTCAGAACTTTACCAAGAGTTGTTCATACCTTTGGAAAATCGTATTGTCAATGGCAATACCATCTATGACATTAATATATAACACACACACCTATAAACAACATTTGTAGTTGTATTCAGGTAGATATTAAATACAGGTGCCAACATCAGAGTGCCTCATTTGTCTCCTTTGAGATCATGTCTGAGCATTTACACACTGAAATACATATCTTTTATTACAAATAACTTTCTCTTTCATTGCTCATTTATGTTACAGTTAGAACATTATATATATATTTATATATATATATACATATATGGATTGTATTATGGGTTTTATTATTGGTGAATTGTATTGGTAAAAGTATTGCTAAATATTTGCAATAAAATTAAGACATTGGGTCTGCAAGAATTGAGAACCACTGAACTACCACAAATAGCATCAGTTTAAAAGGAAAGTGAAAGTGAAGTTGCTCAGTCATGTCCGACCCCGTGGACTGTAGCCCACCAGGCTCCTCTGTCCATGGGATTCTCCAGGCAGCCATTTCCTTCTCCAGGGGATCTTCCCGACCCAGGGATCGAACCCAGGTCTCCTGCATTGCAGGCAGACGCTTTAACCTCTGAGCCACCAGGGAAGCCCAAGTTTAAAAGGGAGCATTGCCAATTATGCCATTATGAACTGGAAAAATACTCCTATATTTTGGAAATACTTAATCTCATTGTTATTCAATTGTGTTTTTTCTTCCTACACCATGTGGCATATGGAACTTATGACCTTTCCTGGTGGCTCAGATGGTAAAGAGCTTGCCTGCAATGCAGAAGACCCAGGTTTGATCACTGGGTCAGGAAGATCCCCTGGAGAAGGAAATGGCAACCCACTCCCGTATTCTTGCCTGGAAAATCCCATGGACAGAGGAGCCTGGCAGATTACAGTCCATGGTGTTGTAAAGAGTCAGACTTGACTGAGAGAACCAGGGGGACCAGGGATCAAATCCATGCCCCCTTCAGTAGAAACACAGTCTTAACCACTGGACCACCAGGGAAGTTCAGAGTGATTCAATTCTAAATTATTTTTTTTATTACTGTAGTGATTAAAAAAGTAAATACAACTTCCAGGAAAATACAAAAAGAATATATATGTATTTTTTCCTTTTTGATAAGACAAAGGCATTTCCATGAACTGCATAACTTCCAGATTGGCTCATGATCAGTATCTAAGATTTTGAACCCATGGATAATGGTAATTTTTTTTTAATGAAATGAATTTTGTTTGGATTGATCCAAAAAGTGCTGAAAATCTTCAAATCTTTCCCAAATCCATCTGAGTGGGACTGCCATTAAAGCTGCAGTCCAAGATTAATATGGCAGTTCATCTGAAGGAGTTCAGTTCAGTTCAGTTCAGTTGCTCAGTTGTGTCCGACTCTTTGCGACCCCATGAACCACAGTGTGCCAGGCCTCCCTCTCCATCACCAACTCCTGGAGTTCACTCAAACTCATGTCCATCGAGTCAGTGATGCCATCCAGCCATCTCATCCTCTGTCGTCCCCTTCTCCTCCTGTCCCCAATCTCTCCCAGCATCAGGGTCTTTTCCAATGAGTCAATTCTTCGCATGAGGTGGCCAAAGTTTCAGCTTTAGCATCAGTCCTTCCAATGAACACCCAGGACTGATCTCCTTTAGGATGGACTGGTTGGGCCTCCTTGCAGTCCAAGGGACTCTCAAGAGTCCTCTCCAACACCACAGTTCAAAAGTATCAATTCTTCGGTGCTCAGCTTTCTTCACAGTCCAACTCTCGCATCCATACATGGCCACTGGAAAAACCACAGCCTTGACTAGACAGACAATTGTTGGCAAAGTAATGTCTCTGCTTTTCAATATGCTATCTAGATTGGTCATAACTTTCCTCCCAAGGAGTAAGCGTCTTTTAATTTCATGGCTGCAGTCACCATCTGTAGTGATTTTGGAGCCCAGAAAAATAAAATCTGACACTGTTTCCACTGTTTCCCCATCCATTTCCCATGAAGTGATGGGACCAGATGCCATGATCTTCGTTTTCTGAATGTTGAGCTTTAAGCCAACTTTTTCACTCTTCTCTTTCACTTTCATCAAGAGGCTTTTTAGTTCCTCTTCACTTTCTGCCATAAAGGTGGTGTCATCTGCATATCTGAAGTTATTGATATTTCTCCCAGGTAAAACCTCTTCAGTCAGCAGCTCTTGAGTGTGAGGTCAATGAGGTGAATGTTTGCAAAACAGTCATTTCTTAGATTTGGTAGATTTTGCCCACTTAACCTCTAATGAAATAAGGCATCGACCAAGGACTCTCATACCTACTGGTGCTGACGGGAACAAGGAAACTCTGCTTGGAATGAAAAGTGAAAGTGAAAGTCGCTCAGTCGTGTCCCACTATTTGGGACCCTATGGACTATAGAGTCCATGGGATTCTCCAGGCCAGAATACTGGAATGGGTAGCCTTTTCCTTCTCCAGGGGATCTTCCCAACCCAGGGACTGAACCCAGGTCTCCGGCATTGCCGGCGGGTTTTTTACTAGCTGAGCCACAAGGGAAGCTCAAGAATACTGAAGTGGGCTGTCTAGTCCTTCTCCAGCATATCATCCTGACCCGGAATCGAACTGGGATCTCCTGCATTGCAGGCGGATACTTTTCCAGCTGAGCTATGAGGGAAGCCCCCTGCTTGGAATAGTAGCTGACTAAAGCACTTTGAAAACAGTTAGCAACAAAAACCTTATGGTAAAGGGGCATGGCAATGATGGATTCACTTGAGTAAAGCTGCAAAATCACAGAAGGCCAAAGAGCATCTACAGATGCCAGAAACCGGGCCTTGGCCAGGGAACCTGAGAAGGATTTTGGTCTTGGGCATGGCTGACCATTGTTCCATTTCTGTGATAGAACCAGAATGCCAGGCATTTACCAAAATAAAACTCAGGAAAATGAGCAAGTTCTATTTTCTGAAGGGATATACATGTCGAATGGAACTTCCAGAGATAGGAGTTGGGCCCCAATGTCAACTGTACTTGATGGAAGCTTCAACACGAGACACATTGTAAAAGAAATAGCAATCAAAAAGTGCCCTTTGTAATAAGGATGTAAACACAAACACATAGATCAATGGAGGGGAATAAAGAGCCCCCAAATAAACCAGTGCATATATAGTCAGTTACTTTATGACAAGGTGCCAAGAATATACAACAGAGAAAGAATAGTCTCCTCAATAAATGTTATTGGTAAAACTGAAAAAACCGCATGCAAAAGCATGAAATGGGATGCCTATATTGTACCATATGCAAAAATAAACTCAAAATGAATTAAAGACGGATTCAAGATCTGAAACTGTAAAACTTCTAGAAGAAAACATAAGGAGCAAGATGCTTGACAGAGGTCTTGGCAAAGATTTTTTTGGATTTGTCACCAAAGGCAAAGGCAGTAAAAGCAAAAATAAACAAGTGGGACTTCATCAAAACCAGAAAGCTTCTGTACTGAGAAAGAAACCAGCAATAAGATGAAAACTTTCAGGATGAAGAAAATATTTGCATATATTTATATATATCTAATAAGGGGTTAATATCCAAAACAAAGTGCTCACACAGCTCAATAGCAAAAACTCAAACAATTCAATTAAAAAATGCACAGAAGTGAATAGACATTTTTCCAAAGGAGACATACAAATGACTAACAGGTATATGAAAAATTCTCAACATCACTAATTATCAGGGAAATGCAACCAAAACCATAATTAAATATTGCCTCACATTGTTCACTTTCACTTTTCACTTTCATGCATTGCAGAAGGAAATGGCAACTTACTCCAGTGTTCTTGCCTGGAGAATCCCAGGAACAGGCGAGCCTGGTGGGCTGCCATCTATGGGGTTGCACAGAGTCGGACACGACTGAAGCGACTTAGCAGCAGCAGCAGCAGCACATTGCTAGAATGGCTTTCATAAAAAAAGAATAACAAATGTTAAGGATGTCGAGAAAAAAAGAATCCTTCTGCATTGTTGAAGGGAATGTAAATTGACATATCCACTATGGAAAATAGAATGCAGATTCCTCAAAAATAAAAATGGAACTATTGGATGCAGCAATCTAATTACTGATTTTTAATATCTAAAGAAATTGAAAACAAGATCTTAAAGAAGTATTTGTACTCCCATGTTCATTGCAGCATTATTCAGTGACAGCCAAGATATAAAACAACCTAAGTGTCCATCAACATATGAATGGATAAAGATGTATCATATATATATATTTACATGTGTGTATGTTTACAGGGACTAGGATGGTGGGGAAAATAGAAATGTTGGTCAGAGGGTACATATTTGCAGTTACGTGAGTATGAATAAGTTTAGAGATCCAAGGTACAGGTATGATGACTATACTTAATACTGTATTAAACAGTGGAAATATGCTGAGTGTAAATTTTGAGTGTACTTGTCACACACAAAACATGATAACTATGCTATTAATACTAGCTTGATAATAGTAATCATTTCACTATGTATATGTACATCAAATTTCATGTTATATACCTTAATATATTTAACTTTTATTAAAAAAATTTTAATTATAGTATTAGCTTTTAACTTCTGTCATTTTGAAAATACTATATACAAAATTTTTCAAAAGGAAAAGACAAACATGTTCTTTAACACTAGATGGCAGCCAAAAGTAACAAGTTGTATCTGCTTTTCAAAGCTTTGTTACTTGAGTTTGAAGCTCAATTTATTTTTAAAAAGGGGTGGGGTTAAGGAAAAAAAGAAAATGAAATAATAACAGTTTTATATGGCTTTTGAAACTGTGCTAGATTCTCAGGGTTCTTTTTTTTTTAATTAAAAGGGATATTTCAGAGTAACTCCCTGTGGGAAGTAGACTGAGAAGATATTAAAATATAACTCTAGCTATATGAGCAAAAATAATACTAAAAGCAAATATTTTGGCTGAAGTCGTAGAGATTTTCATGCTTTATTTCAATAACCGTTGTTGTTGCTGTTCAGTTGCCCAGTTGTGTCCGACTCTGCCACACCATGGACTTCAGCACACCAGGTCTTCGGGTCCCTCACTATCTCCCAGAGTTTGCCCAAGTTCATGCTCATTGCATCAGTGATCTGTCCAGCCCTCTCATCCTCTGATGCCCTTTTCTCCTTCTGTCCTCAATCTTTCCCAGAATCAGGGACTTTTCCAATGAGTTGTCTGTTTGTATCAGATAACCAAAATACTGGAGCTTCAGCTTCAGCATCAGTCCTTCCAGTGAATAATCAGGGTTGATCTCCTTTAAGATTGACTGGTTTAATCTCCTTGCTGTCCAAGGGACTTTCAGAACTCTTCTCCAGCATCACCGTTCAAAGGCATCAATTCTTTGGTGTTCTGCCTTCTTTACAGTCCAGCTCTCCCAACCATACAGTAGCTGCAACTAATTGTTGAACCCAGATTATGTTGATTCTTGCAAATACTTTGTAGAATACAGTTGTTTTTATAGAGGATTGAGATTTAGGTGACCTATTATTATTTTTTAATCACTGCAATTTGATAGTATTTGAATGTCTTTAACACAAGATTTCAGGAAAATTCCCTACATCTTAAATCCTGAAAAGGCTGGAGCATATGAGGAAAAGTATCTTACTGACCTTCCCTTTCAATGACAGCCTTTGATTTGCTCAGGGAAACTTTTGTTCTTCTGACTTGTAAATAGTGTGATGGAGTATTTCTCCAAATTCTATGCTATATGATTTATAATGGCTGAAACCTACATCAACCAAAAATAAAAAAACTAGGAAAGAGAAAGCAAATTAATTTTGTCCTCTCTGGCCCAAGGTTGAATGTGTGGTGTCCACTGGGTACCAAGGAAAGAGAAGTGCTCATGAGGATTAGCGATGTGAAAACTTATTTTGTGTTGTTTTAATAATCTCAAGCATTCTCAAAAGTTATAAATAGAACACAAATAGCTTCTTTTTCTGAACCATTTCAGGATAAGTTGCTGACCCAATGCCCCATCCTCCTAATATTTTAGTGTGAATTTCCCACAAGTAAGACTTTTGTCTCCTATAAGTCATTATACAACATTAATACAAAATCAGGAAATCAATGTTGATTCATTCATTACAATCTAATCCACAGATCCCATTTAATTATCATAGTTCCTCAGTCTCTTTCACTCTGGAGAAGTTCTTCCATCTTTCCTTGCCTTCCATGAACAGCACAAATAAGAATTTTTTTGTAGTTTGCCTCTCAGTTTGCATTTGTCTCATGATTTAGTTCAGTTCAGTTGCTCAGTCATGTCCGACTCTTGTGACCCCATGGTTTGCAGCACGCCAGGGCTTCCTGTTCATCACCAACTCCTGGAATTACTCAAACTCATATCCATCAAGTTGGTGATGCCATCCAATCATCTCATCCTTTGTTGTCCCCTTCCCCTGCCCTCAATCTTTCCCAGATTCAGGGTCTTTTCCAATGAGTCAGTTCTTCACATCAGGTTGCCAAAGTATTGGAGTTTCAGCTTCAGCATCAGTCCTTCCAATGAATATTCAGGACTGATTTCCTTTAGGATGGACTGGTTGGATCTCCTTGCAGTCTCTCAAGAGTCTTCTCAAAAGCATCAGTTCTTTGGTGCTCAGCTTTCTTTATAGTCCAACTCTCACATCCATACATGACTACTGGGAAAAACCATAGCTTTGACGAGACAGACCTTTGTTGGCAAAGTAATGTCTCTGCTTTTTAATAAGCTGTCTATGTTGGTCATAACTTTTCTTCCAGGGAGCCAGCGTCTTTTAATTTCATGGCTGCAGTCACCATCTGCAGTGATTTTAGAGCCCCCCAAAATAAAGTCTGCCACTGTTTCCATTGTTTCCCCATCTATTTGCCATGAAGTGATGGGACTGGGTGCCATGATATTTGTTTTCTGAATGTTGAGTTTTAAGCCAACTTTTTCACTCTCCTCTTTCACTTTCATCAAGAAGCTCTTTAGTTCTTCCTCACTTTCTGCCATAAAGGTGGTGTCATCTGCATATCTGAAGTTATTGATATTTCTCCCAGAAATCTTGATTCCAGCTTGTGCTTTATCCAGCCCAGCGTTTCTCATGATGTACTCTGCATATAAGTTAAATAAGCAGGGTGACAATACACAGCCTTGACATACTCCTTTTCCTATTTGGAACCACTCTGTTGTTCCACGTCCAATTCTGACTGTTGCTTCTTTACCTGTATACAGGTTTCTCAGGAGGCAGGTCAGGTGGTCTGGTATTCCCATCTCTTGAAGAATTTTCCACAGTTTAATGTGATCCACACAGTCAAAGGCTTTGGCATAGCTGATAAAGCAGAAGTAGATGTTTTTCTGGAACTCTCTTGCTTTTTCAATAATCCAGCAGAAGTTGGCAATTTGTTCTCTGGTTCCTCTGTCTTTTCTAAATCCAGCTTGAATATCTGGAAGTTCACGGTTCACATACTGTTGAATCCTGACTTGGAGAATTTTGAGCATGACTTTGCTAGCATATGAGATGAGTGCAATTGTGCAGTATTTTGAGCATTCTTTGGCATTGCCTTTCCTTGGGATTGGAATGAAAACCTTTCCAGTCCTGTGGCCACTGCTGAGTTTTCCAAATTTGCTGGCGTATTGAGTGCAGCACCTTCACAGCAGCATCTTTTAGGATCTAAAGATGATGACTAGATTAGATTCAGATTACCTATCTTTGGCAGTAATATCACAGAAGTGATGTTGTTTTCTCATTATATCTCATGAGGTGGTCCTTAACATTAATCTGTCCCATTACTGATGATATTCACTTTGATCACTTAATGAAGGTGGTGTCAGATTTCCTCAATGTGAAGTTCTTTTTTCTTTGTTATAAGTATTTTGTGGGAAAGTATTTTGAACCTATGGATCATCTTATTCCTCATCAAACACTGGCCAACTATCATGAAAATATGCTCACTATCACTGTTGTAGAGAAGTCAATTCTGACTCTATGTTGAAACTGTTTCTTTGACTTGGTTTTCATTGCCTTTGTTATTATGTAGTGAAAGTCACTCAGTCGTGTCCGACTCTTGCGACCCCATGGACTATAGCCCGCAAGGTTCCCCTGTCCATGGGATTCTCCAGGCAAGAACACTGGAGTGGGTTGCCATTTCCTTCTCCAAAGGTGATCAGCTTAAGTCAAGTTTAAATCCCTTGTGAGTTTACCGATGGCATTTTGTTGATGCTGATCACCACAATTCTTTCTCTGAACTACTATGCTACAATGCCCTGTAATATTTTTTTTTTTAAAAGGAGGCGGGTGTTTAAAAATGGACTCATTTGTTGGTTTCTTAAGACAATTCCACATCATGTTACTAGTGGGCTAATGATGGAATTCAGTTTGCCACCCCCCAGGCCACTCTTCAAAGCAAGCTGCTTTATAGAACTTTCCCAACTGTGCGAGAATTTTGTAGTTAACTAGCAACAGGCCTGAAAATTTGGTTATGTATGTAAGTACAAAGCTGGTCCATCAAATCCCTGTTCTGGCCCTCAACCTAGCACATTTCAACTAAGGCGTCATCTACCTCCTTCTTAACGTTTATCAGACACTTGAATAAGTAACGTCCAGCCACTCCTTGGATATGGTTCCCTTTTTCAGAAACTGGGCTGCTGAAGGGCTCAGGAACCTCATGGTCCCGGGCTACAATACTAGAGCCTTTACAATCTTCCAGAACCTCCATGTCCCCCTTTTCCTCACTCCTTTCATCTCCATGAGTTCTGGGTTTTCCTCCTGGGAAAGTGAGTCCTGGCTGGGGCCGTGGCCCCCCGCAGTGGCATACTCGCCTTCCAATGGAGCAGGGCCCCCCAGGGCACTCTCCTGGGGGGCCTGGGCAACATCCTGGCTACTGCCAGACTCTTTGGGGGGAGACTTTTTCTCTTCCAAGGCTTTGATCAAGTTTTTGGGAGCAAGGGGCACTTCTCTCAGCTGTCTCACTCGGTCTCTTTTCTTCCTCCTTAAGTGAATCCAGGAGTTTTCTGTGGCTGTTAGGAAAAGGCTGATTTCCTCCTTTTCACAGGGAACTCATTTATGCTGGACCTTTAGATCAGTGAGGATTTTTTCAATCCATGTTGTCACAACCACGATGCCTTCCACTGTCTCAGGGCCCAGAGATGATGCTTTGAGGGCTAGTTCTTTCATTACAGACCCCAGGAATACAAATGTAATATTATAATCACACATAACAGCCTACCTCAGAGGACTCTGCCCTTCAGCCTGACTGTAAACACAAGTGTCTTTGTTCAGTTCATGGAGAGGTAATCTGACTGTTCACCTGTGACTAGCTACAACAGAAAGAAGAGATTAACAAGCTACTTCCAATCCTGGAGATGTTTTGGAAAACCGAAGACTCTTTCATTTTACCTCCCCACTCCCTCTCCATCTGCAGGCTGCCTTTTGACTTTAGTTCCTCATATCTTCTCTCTCTCTCTGACTCTATAGAAGAATCTGGTATCCAGACACCAATAAGATGGTTGTTCTGAGACATTAGTCTGCCATCTTCTTCTTCAGCTAGCTTTAGGAATAAAGTCATATTCCTTGCCCCAACATCTCAGTCTCTTGGATGCATGGGCCTGTAGTGGAGCAAACAGAACAAGCTTGGACTTGGTAACACCACTAGCATTCAAGTAAAAGCAAATAAGATAACAAAAGTTTTTATTGTAAGACTTTTTTGAAGTTTGATAAAAGTCTCTGGATGATGAAGGTGAAAGTCAACATTGTTAAAACACTTTATTAGTACTGCTTTTTGGGGTGCAATTTGGAAATAATAAAATAAGTTTTAAAGATATACATTTCTTGGTATAGTAATTCTATTATATGTTGGTCCCTAAAAAATGTGCCTGTCAATGCAGGAATTCTATGACTTAACTGAAGAAGTATATGTTTTAACTTAGAAGAAGACCTCCGTAATACTAAGTAGGGGAAAACAAGTTGGATCCCTTCTCCATATCTCATGCTGTATGCAAACATCTAGTCTTTCAGTGGATCCTGTGAAAATATATCCTGAATCCAACTACTTCTTATCATCCTCACTATTCATTTCAGTTCAGTTCAGTCACTCAGTCGTGTCTGACTCTTTGCGACCCCATGGATTGCAGCATGCCAGGCTTCCCTGTCCATCACCAACTCCCAGAGCTTGTTCAAACTCATGTCCATTGAGTTGGTGATGCCTTCTTTTGGGGGAGTGTGTAATTTTCTCGGTTCTGTCTCACCACAGCAAAAATTTGAAGCGAGGGAGGAATCCCTGTTAAGCTCAGTTTTATTCAAAAAAACAAAGGATAGTATACTCTCGAGGCGAGAGGGTGGGTCAGCCCAAAGGCAAGAGAAGAGAGGCTTCAATCCTTCTAGGCTTTCTCTTTTTATACATTTGTCTCCTCCCCCTTCAGCCTGCCCTATGTAAATTGGGCTGGCTAGGAGGGCTATTTGTTTTACCTGAGATCCTCACTCCTGTCCTTAGACATTCCTTTGTTCTATTTTTGCTGGTTTCCCCCTTTTTTGTCTTTTAGCCACCACCATTTTGGACTCCTTTTTCCTATTGTAACTAACTAACACATCCAACCATCTCATCCTCTTTCATCCCCTTCTCCTCCTGCCTTCAGTCTTTCCCAGCTTCAGGGTCTTTTCTAATTAGTCAGTTCTTCCCATCAGGTGGCCAAAGTATTGGAGTTTCATCTTCAGCATCAGTTCTTCCAATGAATCTTCAGGATTGATTTCCTTTAAGATTGACTGCGTTGATCCCCTTGCTGTCAAAGGGACTCTCAGGAGTCTTATCCAACACCCCAGTTCAAAATCCTCTCTATTATCCTGTGCCATTGAGGGTCCAGCAAGATATATGTGGCTCCTTAACATCAGGTAATTTGAGGAGTATATATTGAAAAGACTGTTTAAAGATATGAGTAGAATTTAGGAAACTCCACAAGGGTTAGTATAACATCTTGGGATTAGCAGCAGTGCAGAACCCTAACAATATAGTCTAAAGGGGTGACTGATTGGAGATGTTATTGAACCGGGAGAGAGCAGATATTTGGAGAGGGTTGCCCAGGAAGAGCTATGTAGAAGAACAGCCCAACTCCTGTGACCTTGAGGGAGTGAATCGAGAATAAGAACCCTACTCACTCTACTCCTGCTCTCCAGTTTCCAACAGTGTCTTCTACTGACTGAATCAAACCAGTCTTCTGGGCAACAGAACACCCATGAAGGATTGAAAGGAGATGGAGATGCAAACAGAAAATATCCAGCACACAGCCTAATCCAGGCATAGCCTTCTAACTGCTCTTAATTGTTCTCAGGGCTTTCTTACGTGCCTCTATTACCATTTAAGGAGTAGGTAAAGGAATTTTTTTTTTTTTTTTTTTGCAAAAGAATACTCAAACTACCCCACAATTGCACTCATCTCATACACTAGCAAAGTAATGCTCAAAATTCTCTAAGCCAGACATCAACAGTACGTGAACCATGAACTTCCAGATGTTCAAGCTGGTTTTAGAAAAGGCAGAGGAACCAGAGATCAAACTGCCAACATCCGATGGATCATCAACAAAGCAAGAGAGTTCCAGAAAATCATCTATTTCTGCCTTATTGACTATGCCAAAGCCTTTGACTGTGTGAAGTGAAGTGAAGTGAAGTCGCTCAGTCATGTCCGACTCTTTGCGACCCCATGGACTGTAGCCTAACAGGCTCTTCTGTCCATGGGATTTTCCAGGCAATAGTACTGGAGTGGATTGCCATTTCCTTCTCCAGGGGATCTTCCCGACCCAAGGATTGAACCCAGGTGTCCTGCATTGTAGACAGACGCTTTATCATCTGAGCCACCACAATTGACTGTGTGGATCACAATAAACTGTGGAAAATTCTTCAAGAGATGCAAATACCAGACCACCTGACCTGCCTCTTGAGAAATCAGGTCAGGATGCAACAGTTAGAATTGGACATGGAACAACAGACTGGTTCCAAATAGGGAAAGGAGTACATCAAGGTTGCATTTAACTTGCTTATTTAACTTATATGCAGAGTAAATCATGAGAAATGCTGGGATGGATGAAGCACAAGCTAGAATCAAGATTGCGGGGAGAGATATCAATAACCTCAGATATGCAGATGACACCACCCTTATGGTCGAAAGCGAAGAACTAAAGAGCCTCTTGATGAAAGTGAAACAGGAGAGTGAAAAAGTTGGCTTAAAGCTCAACACTCAGAAAACTAAGATCATGGCCTCTGGTTCCCTCACTTCATGGGAATAGGTGGGGAAACAGTGGAAACAGTGTCAGCCTTTATTTTTGGGAGTTCTAAAATCACTGCAGATGGTGACTGCAGCCATGAAATTAAGATGCTTACTCCTTGGAAGAAAAGTTATGATCAGCCTAGATAGCATATTAAAAAACAGAGACATTACTTTGCCAACAAAGGTCCATCTAGTCAAGGCTATGGTGTTTTCAGTAGTCATGTATGGATGTAAGAGTTGGACTATAAAGAAAGCTGAGCACTGAATAATTGATGCTTTTGAACTGTGATGTTAGAGAAGACTCTTGAGAGTCCCTTGGACTGCAAGGAGATCCAACCAGTCCATTCTAAAGGAGATGAGTCCTGAGTGTTCATTGGAAGGACTGATAATAAAGCTGAAACTCCAATACTTTGGCCACCTGATGCGAAGAACTGACTCATTTGAAAAGACCCTGATCCTGGGAAAAATTGAAGGCAGGAGGAGAAGGGGATGACAGAGGATGAGATGGTTGGATGACATCAGAGACTCAATGGACATGAGTTTTAGTAAACTCTGGGAGTTGGTGATGGATAGGGAGGCCTCGTGTGCTGCAGTCACGGGGTTGAAAAGAGTTGGACATAATTAAGTGACAGAACTGTACTGAAAGGAATACTTTATTTCTCTCCTCAAAAATTTTTGAAAGTGTCTCATCACAGCAAAAATCCAAAGGTATCAGCCATCTCTCCAACGTCATTTGCAACCATTCTCCTTGCGGTCAATCTCACTCAGTTTAGTTCAGTCACTCATTCGTGTCCGACTCTATGTGACCCCATGAATCGCAGCACGCCAGGCCTCCCTGTCCATCACCAACTCCCGGAGTTCACTCAGCTTCACATCCATCAAGTCGGTGATGCCATCCAGCCATCTGATCCTCTGTCATCCCCTTCTCCTCCTGCCCCCAATCCCTCCCAGCATCAGAGTCTTTTCCAATGAGTCAACTCTTCGCATGAGGTGGCCAAAGTACTGGAGTTTCAGTTTTAGCATCATTCCTTCCAATGAACACTCAGGACTGATCTCCTTCAGAATGGACTGGTTGGATCTCCTTGCAGTCCAAGGGACTCTCAAGAGTCTTCTCCAACACCACAGTTCAAAGCATCAATTCTTTGCTGATCAGCTTTCTTCACATTCCAACACTTACATCCATACATGACTATTGGAAAAACCATAGCCTTGACTAGATGGACCTTAGTCGGCAAAGTAATGTCTCTGCTTTTGAATATGCTATCTAGGTTGGTCATAACTTTTCTTCCAAGGAGTAAGTGTCTTTTAATTTCATGGCTGCAGTCACCATCTGCAGTGATTTTGGAACCCAGAAAAGTAAAGTCTGACACTGTTTCCACTGTCTCCCCATATATTTCCTATGAAGTGATGGAACCAGAGGCCATGATCTTTGTTTTCTGAATGTTGAGCTTTAAGCCAAATTTACTTTTTCACTCTCCTCTTTCACTTTCATCAAGAGGCTTTTGAGTTCGTCTTCACTTTCTGCCATAAGGGTGGTGTCATCTGCATATCTGAAGTTATTGATATTTCTCCCAGGAATCTGGATTCCAGCTTGTGCTTCTTCCAGCCCAGCATTTCTCATGATGTATTCTGCATATAAGTTAAGTAAGCAGGGTGACAATATACAGCCTTGATGTACTCCTTTTCCTATTTGGAACCAGTCTGTTGTTCCATGTCCAGCTCTGACTGTTGCTTCCTGAGCTGCATATAGGTTTCTCAAGAGGCACGTCAAGTGGTCTGGTATTCCCATTTCTTTCAGAATTTTCCAAGTTTATTGTTTTACACACAGTCAAAGGGTTTTGCACAGTCAATGAAGCAGAAATAGATGTTTTTCTGGAGCTCTCTTGCTTTCTTGATGATCCATTGAATGTTGGCAATTTGATCTCCGGTTCCTCTGTCTTTTCTAAAACCAGCTTCAACATCTGGAAGCTCACGGTTCATGTATTGCTGAAGCCTGGCTTGGAGAATTTTGAGCATTACTTTACTAGCTTGTGAGATGAGTGCAATTGTGTGGTAGTTTGAGCATTCTTTGGCGTTGCCTTTCTTTGGAATTGGAATGAAAACTGACCTTTTCCAGTCCTGTGGCCACTGCTGAGTTTTCCAAATTTGCTGGCATATTGAGTGCAGCACTTTGACAGCATCATCTTTCAGGGTTTAAATAGCTCAACTGGAATTCCATCACCTCCACTAGCTTTGTTCGTAGTGATGCTTTCTAAGGCCCACTTGACTTCACATTCCAGGATGTCTCGCTCTAGGTGAGTGATCATACCATCATGATTATCTGGGTCATGAAGATGTTTTTTGGTAGAGTTCTTCTGTGTATTCTTGCCACCTCTTCTTAATGTCTTCTGCTTCTGTTAGATCCATACCATTTCTGTCCTTTATTGAGCCCATCTTTGCATGAAATGTTCCCTTAGTATCTCTAATTGTCTTGAAGAGATCTCTAGTCTTTCCCATTCTGTTCTTTTCCTCTATTTCTTTTCACTGATCACTGAGGATCACTTTCTTATACCTTCTTGCTATTTTTTGGAACTCTGCATTCAGATGCTTATATCTTTCCTTTTCTCCTTTGCTTTTTGCTTCTCTTCTTCTCACAGCTATTTGTAAGGCCTCCACAGACAGCCATTTTGCTTTTTTGCATTTCTTTTCCATGAGGATGGTCTTGATCCCTATCTCCTGTACAATGTCATGAACCTCCATCCATAGTTCATCAGGCACTCTATCTATCAGATCTAGTCCCTTAAATCTATTTCTCACTTTCAGTGTATAATAATAAGGGATTTGATTTAGGTCATACCTGAATGGTCTGGTGATTTTCTCTACTTTCTTCAATTTAAGTCTGAATTTGGCAATAAGGAGTTCATGATCTGAGCCACAGTCAGCTCCCGGTCTTGCTTTTGCTGACTGTATAGAGCTTCTCCATCTTTGGCTGCAAAGAATGTAATCAATCTGATTTCCATGTTGACCATCTGGTGATGTCCATGTGTAGAGTCTTCTCTTGTGTTGTTGGAAGAGGGTGTTTGCTATGACCAGTGCATCCTCTTGGTAAAACTCTATTGCTTCATTCTGTACTCCAAGGCCAAATTTGCCTGTTACTCCAGGTGTTAGACTTCCTACTTTTGCATTCCAGTCCCCTATATTGAAAAGGACATCTTTTTTGGGGTGTTAGTTCCAAAGGGTCTTGTAAGTCTTCATAGAACTATTCAAGTTCAGCTTATTCAGCATTATGGGTAGGGGCATAGACTTGGGTTACCATGATATTGAATGGTTTGCCTTGGAAACGAACAGAGATCATTCTGTCGTTTTTGAGATTGCATCCAAGTACTGCATTTCAGACTCTTCTGTTGACCATGATGGCTACTCCCTTTCTTCTAAGGGATTCCTGCCTGCAGTAGTAAATATAATGGTCATCTGAGGTAAATTCACCCATTCCAGTCCATTTTAGTTTGCTGTTTCCTAGAATGTCGACGTTCACTCTTGCCATCTCCTGTTTGACCACTTCCAATTGCCTTGATTCATGGACCTGCCATTCCAGGTTCCTATGCATTATTGCTCTTTACAGCATCGGACTTTACTTCCATCACCAGTCCCATCCACAGCTGGGTATTGTTTTTGCTTTGGCTCCATCCCTTCATTCTTTCTGGAGTTATTTCTCCACTGATCTCCAGTAGCATATCGGGTACCCACTTACCTGGGGAGATCCTCTTCAGTATCCTATCATTTTGACTTTTCATACTGTTCATGGGGTTCTCAAGGCAAGAATACTGAAGTGGTTTGCCATTCCCTTCTCCAGTGGACCACAGTCTGTCAGACCTCTCTACCATGCCCGCCCATCTTGGGTGGCCCCACAGGGTATGGCTTAGTTTCATTGAGTTAGAAAGGCTATGGCCCTAGTGTGATTAGATTGACTAGTTTTCTGTGAGTATGGTTTAAGTGTGTCTGCCCTCTGATGCCCTCTTGCAACACCTACCATCTTACTTGGGTTTCTCTTACCTTGCACGTGGGATATCTCTTCACGGCTGCTCCAGCAAATTGCAGCCACTGCTCCTTACCTTGGATGAAGGGTATCTCCTCACCCTCGCCCCTCCTGACCTTGAATGTGGATTAGTTCCTCTCAGTCCTCCTGCGCCCACACAGCGGCTGCTCGATGGATGTGGGGTAGCTCCTCTCGGCCGCTCCTGTGCTGTCATAGCTGGGCATTCATGGCCACTGCCCCTGACCTCGGACACGGGGTAGCTCCTCTTGGCCGCTGCCCCGATCTTCTGCTATTCCTTGAATTTACCCATCAAGTTCCAGCCTCAAGATTTTAGACTTGCTATTCCTGCCTGTAATATTCTCTCTCCAGATATTTCCATGGTTTTTGAAAGTTTTTTAAATTAAAAAGATATTTTACTTACAAACATTTTTAAATTTTTACATAATTTTCAAGATTTCTTTCTATTTGCAGTTATTACAAAATATTGGCTATATTCGCTGTTTTGTTCGATACATTCTTGAGCTTGTCTTACAGTCAATAGTTTGTACCTCCCACTCTTTTCCCTCTCCCCAGCTCCCCACTGATAACCACTACTTTGTTCTCTCTTCAGATTGAATGTAAGCCTTAAAAGGGGAGGAACTGTTTTTCTGGTTTGTTTACTGTTGCAAACCCAGAATACATGATAGTTCTCAGCAATACATGCTCATCAAGTATCTGTTAATAAAGGAATGGATGAATTAATGAATCCTCCAGAGCACAGGTCTAAGCAAGAGTTTTTGCAGCGAATACAAATAATCCACAGTGTACTTTTTGATATATACTAAATAACTAAAAATGATAGCTTTTAAATTAAAGTTTTTATTGAATTACAATGTAATTATGTCACAAAACAATTTGGTTTGTTCAATGGGTAAAATATTTTTATATCTTAGTGACCTCAAGGGATAAAATAGCTTTTCTATCATTTTTCCAACAATGGTTGCTAAATACAAACCACTCTACTATTGACATGGGACTTTNGTGTATCCAGAGAAGTTAACACTTTTTTAAATGGTCATTATTATTAACTGATTTATGAATTTATATAGATTTCAAGCTTTGGGATAGATATAATTTGTTTATAAGCCATTTTCTTTGAAAAGTCGGCTCTGTAGCTAATGACTTTTGTTAAAACCATAGAAAAGATTTTAAAAATTGACCTTCTGAGCTAATAAAAGGCTGGAAGTTTAACTCATGCAAGTCAGTTTCCTTTCAGTGGACATATAAACACCGTTTTATTTTCTTCATTAATCTGAGCAATTTTGATAGTACCACTGTAAAGCTAAATGAAAAGAGCTCACTTTTAGAATCATGGCATCCATATAAGGCTCAGAGTGATTTTTAATATGCCCCAAGGAGATGATCCTTTAATGGCAACTATTTCTCTACACTATTTTTGTTTAATGAGAATGATCTTGCTTGAGCAAGAAGGGAATCAATGACTTTAGATATTGACTGTGTTTTCTGTTGCTATACAATTATTCTTCATTAAAGAATAAAAAGGAAGATTAAAATCTCACAATAAACATATTCAATTACTTTACATACAGTTTTCAATTAAGTTCTCAACAAGCCAAATTAGGTATTAGGCTTTTACTAAAAGTAATTTATGATCCAGGATATTCTTTTCAAAGCACTAGAGATTTGATTAAATATAGCACTCATTTTTATTTGTATGTTCATCTTTGTTGCATTGATTATGATCCTCTCAGCTAAAGCAGCTTGCAAAGCTCAGAGTAACTTTTAAGTTGCCGAGGGCTCCACATGTATCCAACATAAAGCCTTTTAAACTGGAAAAGGTCATTCATTCTAATCCCAAAGAAGGGCAGTGCCAAGGAATGTTCAAACTACCAAACAACTGGGCTCATTTTGCATGTTAAAGTAAGGTTATGCTCAAAATCCTTCAAGCTAGGCTTCAGCAGTATATGAACCAAGAACTTCTAGATGTACCAGCTGGATTTAGAAAGGCAGAGGAACCAGAGATCATATTGCCAACATTTGTCAGATTATAAAGAAAGCAATGGAATTCCAGAAAAACAGGTTGTTCTGCTTCATGGAGTACATGAAAGACTTTGACTGTGTGGATCACAACAAACTTTGGAAAATTCTGTAAGATATAGGAATACCAGACCATCTTAACTGTCTCCTGAGAAACCTGTATTTGGGTTAAGAAGCAAAGGTTAGAACCTCACATGGAACAACAGACAGGTTCAAAATTGGGAAAGGACTGGAGCCGATTATACAGAGTGAAGCAAGCCAGAAAGAAAAACACCAATATAGTATACTAACGCATATATATGGAATTTAGAAAGATGGGGATGATGACCCTGTATGCGAGACAACAAAAGAGACTCAGATCTATAGAGTGAACTTTTGGACTCTGGGGGAGAGAGAGAGGGAGAGGGTGGGATGAGATGGGAGAATGGCATTGAAACATGTATACTATCAAATACAGGTAATCTTATTTGTGATAATGTTTTGATTTACAATAAACAGGTA
>SJYQ01095216.1:239511-271916 GCA_006410935.1 Redunca redunca
TAAAATCCTTAATGTTAAATGTAAAAAAAAAAGAAAAAAAAAACAAAATTGGGAAAGGAGTATGAAAAGGCTGGATACTGTCACCCTGTTTATTTAACTTAATATTCAGAGCGCATCATGTGAAATGATTAATCATAATCTGGGATCAAGATTACTGGGAGAAATATCAACAACCTCAGATATGCAGATGATATTACCCTAAAGGCAGAAAGTGAAGAGGAACTAAAAGACTCTTGATGAGGGTGAAAGAGGAGAATGAAAATGTTGGCTTAAAGCTCAACATTCAAAAAACTAAGATCATGGCATCTGGTCCCATCACTTCATGGCAAATAGAAGGGGAAAAAGTGGAAATAGTGACAGGTGTTCTTTTCTTGGGCTCCAAAATCACTGTGGTGACTACAGCCATGAAATTAAAAGACTCTTGCTCCTTGGAAGAAAAGTTATGACCAACCTAGATAGCATATCAAAAAGCAAAGACATCACTTTGTCAACATAGGCCCGCATAGTCAAAACTATGGTTTTTCAGCAGTCATGTATGGATGTGAGAGTTGAACCATAAAGAAGGCTGAGCGCTAAAGAATTGATGCTTTTGAATTGTGGTGCTGGAGAAGACTCTTGAGAGTCCCTTTGACAGTAAGGAGACCAAACCAGTCAATCCTAAAGGAAATTAACCCTGAAGATTCATTGAAAGGATTGATGCTGAGGTTGAAGCTCCAATTCTTTGGCCACCTGATGAGAAGAGCTGACTCATTGGAAGACACTGATGCTGGAAAAGATTGAAGGCAAAAGCAGAAGAGGGCAGCAGAGAACGAGATAGTTAGATAGTATCACCCACTTAATGGATATGAATCTGAGCAAACTCCAGGAGATAGTGAAGGACAGAGAAGCCTGGAGTGCTCTAGTCCATGGGATTGCAAACAGTTGTACACAACTTAGCAACTAAACAACAGCAAGAGAGATTCTTTCAGAAGCAAATGCCGTTTCACAGATTCATTCAATCACAAGATATGTTACAAATCATTCTAAAATCTGAGCTAGCTTAGTACGTTTACCAGCCATAACCTCACAGCTCAACCCTTGCATTTCTACTCAAACCTTTCCTTATACATGAAGATGTTTTTATTTTCTCTTCAAGATAATATTGAATAATCTAACCTGTCCATTATAGCACCTTGAATGTAAAAATAAGTCAGAATTAACTGAAGACCAGAAAGTGTCAATCACCTTAAACTCAAATAGCTGTGTTGTCAAGAACTTTTATAATTTTTAGAAATTATAGTCTCATTCTTGCACTGTGGAGAGGAACAAACTTTCTTAGGATATACTATTTAATATGGCAGATTTGCTGGTGGCATTTTTCCAGATTCTTTCTCACCTAGTCTGAAATATTACAGCCATATTTATGAGGCCAGATAATAGAGATGTTTGCCTCTATTTATACAAGTCATTTTTCTGGTTGTCTTCTCTGTGTCACAATCCCAAACTTAGTGGTTTAAAACAACATTTTATGTACTTACAATTTCATTGGTCAGGTATTCAGGTATGGCTTAACTACTGTTCCAATGTCACTGACTTAAGTCACTTAGTAGTGAATTCAGCTGGTGGATAGGCTGGTCTAGAGGGTTCAAGATGGCTTCACTTCATGCCTGGTGCCTTGGTAGGTATGGCTACAATGGAGGCTCAGATTATTGACTGGAGCATCTTCACATAGCTTCTAGAGCATAATAAGGTCAGAGAAATCTGCCTTCTTACATAATAACTTGTTTCCCCAAGAATGAGTGTTGCAAAAGGCCCAGACAGAAGCAGGACTTTTTATAATCTACTTTTGAATATTCTAGAACATCACTTCTATCACATTTTATTTATCAAGCAAGTCATTAAGGCTAGCCCAAAATCAAAGAAGAAAAGGAATGCATTCTTTCCTCTGTCTCTTGATGGGAGTATGGCATGCTTGTATAGGGAAAGAAGAAACTGATGGCAGCCCTCTACCATCATGAGGATACTGGAATCATGATGACTATGGTCCAATACCAAGCAGCTCATCACCAAACTTTATTAAAAAAAAAAAAAAGTGTCTTTAAAATACTGCAATCTATAGCAGCCAGGATCTGTAACTTTCAGTTCTAGGCCTGAACTATCTACTAGTATTTTTGATAATAAATTAATCCAGCCAAGGATATCCAAGACATATATGATCTGAATTTTAATTAGTAGTAGTTTTTCATCCCAGTGATAGTTTTGAGCCTTTGTTAAATAAAACTTTGTAAGATATTCCACATAAACATACACATAGGAAAGCACAATACATTGCAAACCAGAGTTAACGGTAAATCATGACACTTAAGCCAGCATGTGATATACTTCATTACTGGATCTTATTTTCCTACATGAAAAGAATATTAAAGATGGTCCTTGACTCAAGGGTTGCTTAATAACTGGAACAAAAGAGGGATAGATATCATTACAGGTCCTATAGACATTAAAAAGGTAATTTTGTGAACACCTATATGCCAATAAATTTGACAACTTAAATGAAATGAAGTCTTTGAAAAACATAATTTACCAAAACTAGTACAAGATCACAAAGAAAAGGTGAATACCCTTGTTTCTATTTAAAAAATTGAATTTGTTTTCAAAAACTTTTCCACAAAGGAAACTTCAGGTCCAGGTTATTTTGCTGGTAAAGTCTATCAAGTATTTAAGGAAGAAAATGAGACAATCCATCATGAAAATGAACATTCTTCTAAATAAAAGACATTGAAAGAATGGGTAAAAATAAACTAAAATAAAAAAGTGTTTAAAATAAGTGTGAAACAAATTTTCCATAGGTTCTCTACAAATCCCACATTGGAAGTGAGGTAAAACAAGTTTAGGAGGAAAAGATAATCAAAACAAACTTGCTAGAGACATATCTCAGAAAAAACAGTTCCAACGTGTATTTCGTTTCATTTTGTCTTACTTAAAAAATATAAACTGCTAGAGTTTATGTGGAGTTTGATGCTACATTTAAAACAACAACAGACATATTGCTAAGACAAAGAAGTTGAATTACTCCATAAAATGAATTGATATAAAATTTAGGAAGATCAGTAAATGAAGTGAGGTGGTATTACTCATGTTATGATGTGACATTAAGAAAATCCATATTGAACGTAGAACTTGTTATACAGTGTGAAGTAAGTCAGAAAGAGAAAAACAAAATTAGTGTATTAACGCATATACTTCCCTGGTGGCTCAGCGTCTGTCTACGATGTGGGAGACCCGGGTTCGATCCCCTGGGTTGGGAAGATCCCTTGGAGAAGGAAATGGCAATCCACTCCAGTACTATTGCCTGGAAAATCCCATGGACAGAGGAGCCTGGTAGGCTACAGTCCATGGGGTCGTAAAGAGTCGGACATGACTGAGCAACTTCACGTTCACCATATATATATATATGATATAGAAAAATGGTATTGATGAAGCTATTTGCAGGGAAGGAATGGAGATGCAGATGCAGAGAACAGACTTGTGGACACAGTGAGGGAAGGAGAGAGTGGAGCAGATGGAGAAAATATCATCGACAGATTTGTATCATCATACGTAAAACTGATAGCTGGTGAGAAGTTGCTATGTTACACAGGGAACCCAGCTTGGTGCTCTGTGATGATCTCAAGGGGTGGGGTTGTGGGAGGAGAGGGAGGCTCCATGGGGAGGGGAAATATGTGTAATTATGGCTGATTTTTGTTGTGGTAAGAGAGAAACCAGCACAACATTGTAAACCAATTTTCCTCGAATTACAAAATAAATGAAAAAAAAAAAAAGAAAATCCATATTGCATTAAAGAGTAGTGAAAACCACTTTTCATGTCTAAATAGAAGAGTATGGTTCCCAAAACGATCATAAACAGTAAATATGTGTTGCCTCGAGGGAGTTAGCAGCAAACATCCTATGGCAATAAGATCAAAGGTCAGTTTCTAAGTCTCCAAGTATACTTGTTTCACTCCCTGTTCAATCATGAAAATTGTGACTAATTAAAATATTTATAAATACTTCTAGAAATAATATATCTGTGAAGGTACAGAATAAAATGCAGCTGGAGCTTAAACTTTATAAGATAAAATCCAAATCAAGAGAGAAATCATTCAGAATGAAGATAACTGTCTAGAAAAATATGAAAGGGTTGCCTTAAAAATTTCCATTTAGGACGTTCCTTGGTTGCCCAGTGGTTAGGACTTGGTGCCTTCACTGCCATGGCCCATGTTCAATTCCTGGTCAGAGAAGTTAGATCCTTCAAGCTTCTCAATGTGGCCAAAAATAAAGTTTTATTCAATTAGAATTTAGATAAGCCCAACTTAAGGAAGATTTAGGAGTATCCAATAAGTCACCTATAGTATCCTTGGGTTTTACACTTTCAAATTTTATTTATTTTGTAAACATTGTATATAATGCCTTTGAAAACAGAAGTCTTGGAGTAAATATTTTGTGACTTTCTGAGTGATGCCTCAAATTTTTCAGTTCCAAGTGATAGTTATATTTTTTAACTATCTGAAACATCCTTACCCCCATTTAAACCTTTTCTAAGATTTTCATCTCTTTTGAGATTCTAATTTCTATAGCCTCTTCTTTATTTGCTGTTAAAAGGTAAATCTGAGATATACATCATAGCAAAAAAAAAAAAAAGCCAGGACAGTTACCTAATAGGCTTTCAGATTGAGTTAACTTAACATTTCTATTAAGTTATATGGTATTTAAAAGGTAACTAGATCCAAGTATAATGCAATATATTTTATCAGTCATCTACCATTCAAATACTGCCACAAGCGACGGCATATTATTTTCCCTGCAATTTAATTGAGGGTTTACTAGGAGTTGAAGGTCTTCAGATTATGATATCCCAAAATATACCACTTTGATTAAGGATTGTTTTGAGCTGCAGACAATTGAGAGGAAGCAGATGTTATGCCCAAGTCGTAAAATCTCCCAATGACCACCAGGGAGCCAGTATCCGATGCAAAAGCAAGAGAGTTTTTATTACCAAGCTCGAGCTGGGGCTCCCACCGTTACCAACGCAGTGGCTAAGGAGAGGAGCCCCGAGCTCTGGGTTACACTGCTTATATAGGGTGTTCTCCCAGGAAAAATTTGAAAAATGGGAATTTCTGGGTTGGGAGACGTCTAATTGGTTACCTTCTGTGGAAGGGTTAGGTGTTGGGTTCTGATTGGTTTTCATTTCCTGGGCTTAATTCGAATTTCCCGGGCAGGTCAGAAGTCCTGAACCTAAAGTCAGGAGATCCTGCTCTGGGATCTGATTGGCTCGCAGGTGGTGGGGTGAGGTCAGGGGATTTCCAAAGACTCTTTCCTCAGAACTCTAAAATGGAGTCCTTTTTAACAAAATGGGGTGGCTTAGGTTCTTCAGCGGATATGAAAAAAAAAAAAAACAAAACCTGCCTTCTTTATTTCTGCTAGGAAGGGCAGGATGATTCTTAATCATCAGAGACAACTCCAGAACTCTTATCAGCATCGGAGGAATCTATAAAACCAAACTTACTTAAAGAGCCTTTACCTGCCATTATGTGACTGGTGATAGAAGCAAGGTCCGATGCTGTAAAGAGCACTATTGCATAGGAATCTGGAATGTTAGGTCTATGAATCAAGGCAATAGGAAGTGGTCAAACAGGAGATAGCAAGAGTGAACGTCGACATTCTAGGAATCAGCGAACTAAAATGGACTGGGATGGGTGGATTTAACTCAGATGATCATTATATCTACTACTGTGGGCAAGAATCCCTTAGAAGAAATGGAGTAGCCATCATAGTCAACAGAAGAGTCTGAAATGCAGCACTTGGATGCAATCTCAAAAATGACAGATGATCTCTGTTCATTTCCAAGGCAAACCATTCAATATCACAGTAATCCAAGCCTATGCCTCATTAATCCTAGTAATGCTGAAGAAGTTGAAGTCAAATGGTTCTATGAAGACCTAAAAGACCTTTTAGAACTAACACCCCAAAAAGATGTCCTTTTCATTATAGGGGACTGGAATGCAAAAGTAGGAAGTCAAGAAACAGCTGGAGTAACAGGCAAATTTGGCCTTGGAATGCGGAATGAAGCAGGGCAAAGGCGAATAGAGTTTTGCAAAGAGAACGCACTGGACATAGTAAACACCCTCTTCCAACAACACAAGAGAAGACTCTACACATGGACATCACCAGATGGTCAACACGGAAATCAGATTGATTATATTCTTTGCAGCCAAAGATGGAGAAGCTCTATACAGTCAGCAAAAACAAAACCAGGAGCTGACTGTGGCTCAGATCATGAACTCCTTATTGCCAAATTCAGACTTAAATTGAAGAAAGTAGGGAAAATCACCAGACCATTCAGGTATGACCTCAATCAAATCCCTTATGATTATACATTGGAAGTGAGAAATAGATTTAAGGGACTAGATCTGATAGAGTGCCTGATGAACTATGGATGAAGGTTCATGACACTGTACAGGAGACAGGGATCAAGACCATCCCCATGGAAAAGAAATGCAGAAAAGCAAAATGGCTGTCTGGGGAGGCCTTACAAATAGCTGTGAAAAGAAGAGAAGCAAAAAGCAAAGGAGAAAAGGAAAGATATAACCATCTGAATGCAGAGTTCCAAAGAATGGCAAGGAGAGATAAGAAAGCCTTCTTCAGTGATCAATGCAAAGAAATAGAGGAAAACATCAGACTGGGAAAGATGAGAGATCTCTTCAAGAAAATTAGAGATACCAAGGGAAAATTTCTTGCAAAGATGGGCTCGATAAAGGACAAAAATAATATGGACCTAACAGAAGCAGAAGATATTAAGAAGAGGTGGCAAGAATACAGAGAAGAACTCTACAAAAAAGATCTGCACAACCAAGATAATCATGATGGTGTGATCACTCACCTAGAGCTAGACATCCTGGAATATGGACTCAAGTGGGCCTTAGAAAGCATCACTACAAACAAAGCTAGTGGAGGTGATGGAATTCCAGTTGAGCTATTTCAAATCCTGAAAGATAATGCTGTGAAAGTGCTGCACTCAATATGTCAGCAAATTTGGAAAACTCAGCCGTGGCCACAGGACTGGAAAAGGTCAGTTTTCATTCCAATCCCAAAGAAAGGCAATGCCAAAAAAAGCTCAAACTATTGCACAATTGCATGCATCTGCATGGAAAATCCCATGGGTGGAGGAGCCTGGTAGGCTGCAGTCCGGGGGGTCGCAAAGAGTTGGATAGGACTAAACGACTTCACTTTCAATTTTCACTTTCATGCATTGGAGAAGGAAATGGCAACCCACCCCAGTGTTCTTGCCTGGAGAATCCCAGGGACGGGGGAGCCTGGTGGGCTGCCATCTTATGGAGTCGCAAAGAGTTGGACACGACTGAAGTGACTTAGCAGCACACGCTAGTAAAGTAATGCTCAAAATTCTCCAAGCCAGGCTTCAGCAATATGTGAACCGTGAACTTCCAGATGTTCAAGCTGGTTTTAGAAAAGGCAGAGGAACCAGAGATCAAATTGCCAACATCCAATGGATCATCAACAAAGCAAGAGAGCTCCAGAAAAACATCTATTTCTGCTTCATTGACTATGCCAAAGCCTTTGACTGTGTGGATCACAATAAACTGTGGAACATTCTGAAAGAGATCGGAATACCAGACCACCTGACCTGCCTCTTGAGAAACCTATATGCAGGTGAGGAAGCAACAGTTAGAACTGGACATGGAACAACAGACTGGTTCCAAATAGGAAAAGGACTACGTCAAGGCTGATATCGTCACCCTGTTTATTTAACTTATATGCAGAGTGCATCATGAGAAACACTGGGCTGGAAGAAGCACAAGCTGGAATCAAGATTGACAGGAGAAATATCAATAACTTCAGATATGCAGATGACACCACCCTTATGGCAGAAAGTGAAGAGGAACTAAAGAGCCTCTTGATGAAAGTGAAAGTGGAGAGTGAAAAAGTTGGCTTAAAGCTCAACATTCAGAAAACGAAGATCATGGCATCTAGTCCCATCACTTCATGGGACATAGATGGGGAAACAGCAGAAACAGTGTCAGGCTTTATTTTTGGGGGGCTCCAAAATCACTGCAGATGGTGATTGCAGCCATGAAATTAAAAGACGCTTACTCCTCGGAAGGAAAGTTATGACCAACCTAGATAGCATAGAAAGGTCCGTCTAGTCAAGGCTATGGTTTTTCCAGTGGTCATGTATGGATGTGAGAGTTGGACTGTGAAGAAAGCTAAGCACTGAAGAATTGATGCTTTTGAACTGTGGTGTTGGAAAAGACTCTTGAGAGTTCCTTTGACTGCAAGGAGATCCAACCAGTCCCTCCTAAAGGAGATCAGTCCTGGGTGTTCATTGGAAGGACTGATGTTGAAGCTGAAACTCCAATACTTTGGCCACCTCATGCGAAGAGTTGACTCCTTGGAAAATACCCTGATGCTGGGAGGGATTGGGGCAGGAGGAGAAGGGGACAACAGAGGATGAGATGGCTGGATGGCATCACCGACTTGATGGACATGAGTCTGGGTAAACTCTGGGAGTTGGTGATGGACAGGAAGGCCTGGTATACTTTGATTCATGGGGTGGTAAAGAGTCAGACACTACTGAACAACTGAACTGAATTGAACTGATTCTCTCCTGGAAGATGTGACTTTTTTTTTTTTTTTAAATCTTATTTTGTATTGGTGTATAGCTGATTAACAATGTTGTGTTAGTTTCAGGTGAAGAGTGAAGGGACTCAGCCATGCATAAAGTATCCATTCTCCCTTAAACTCTCCTCCCATTCAGGATGTCACATAACATTGAACAGAGTTCTGCATGCTATACAGTAGGTCCTTGTTGGTTATCCATTTTAAATATAGCAGTGTGTACATGTCTGCCCCCTACTCCCTAACTAACCCTTTCCCCCCTTGCTTCCCCCTCAGTCATAAGTTAGTTCTTTAAGTCTGGTAGTCTGTTTCTGTTTTGTAAATAAGTTCATTTGTATCATTTTTAAGATTCCACCTATAAGGGATGCCATATGATATTTCTCCTTCTTTGACTTACTTCATCAACATGACATTCTTTAGGTCTATCCATGTTGCTGCAAATGGCATTATTTAATTCTTTTAAGGCCTGAGTAATATTCCATTATATATATGCCATATCTGTCCACAGACAGAGGAGTGGATCAAAGTCATCTAGTCAAATCTATGGTTTTTCCAGTAGTCATGTATGGATGTGAGAATTGGACTACAAAGAAAGCTGAACGCTGAAGAATTGGTGCTTTTGAACTGAGGTGTTGGAGAAGACTCTTGAGAGTCCCTTGGACTGCAAGATCAAACCAGTCAATCCTAAAGGAAATCAGTCCTGAATATTCATTGGAAGGACTGGTGTTGAAGCTGAAAGTCCAATACTTTGGCCACCTGATGTGAAGAACTGACTCACTGGAAAAGACCCTGATGCTGGGAGGGATTGGGGGCAGGAAGAGAAGGGGATGACAGAGGATGAGATGGTTGAACGACATCACCGACTCAATGGACATGAGTTTGAGTAAACCCCAGAAGTTGGTGATGAACAGGGAGGCCTGGCGTGCTGCAGTCCATGGGGTCACAAAGAGCTGGACATAACTGAGCGACTGAAATGAACTGTCGACGGACATTTAGGTTGCTTCTATCTTGGCTATTGTAAACAGTGCTGCAATGAACATTGGGATGGATGTATACGTTCGGGTCATGTTTTTCTCTGGGTATATGCCCAGGAGTGGGATTGCAGGGTCATATGGTAGCTCTATTTTCAGTTTCTCTAGGAACCTCCATAATGTTCTCCATAGTGGCTGCACCAGTTTACATTCCCATCAATAGTATAGGAGTGTTCCTTTCTCTCCACACCCTCTCCAGCATTTATTGTTTGTGAATTTTTTGATGATAGCCATTCTGATTATTGTGAGGAGATATCCCATTGTGGTTTTGACTTGTATTTAAAAGTTGACATTTAAACCTGTACTTCAGGGATACATAGGGCCAACCAAACCCCTTCCCCACTCCACCCCCTGTCCCCAACCTCCCAGAAGTTCTGGTTCAGTTCTTTCCAGACTAACAAAAAGAAGACAAAAGACAGATTGTAACAGGAGGGAAATGGGCAGGCACAACTTTTGAAAGAATGACATTGCCCAAGGACACAACATAAACAGATTAGAATCAAATGAGTCTTGAGATGGCTGGCTAGTAACAACTTTGATTAGACCTTGATCCTCAATCAGCAAGCTAAATGACACACTCAGAGGTGCCAGGCTTTCCTCCTAGCTAAGTAGGTAAAGAATCTGCCTGCAATGCAGGGGACCCATGTTCCATTCCTGGGTTAGGAAGTTCCCCTGGAGAAGGAAATGGCAATCCACTCCAGTATTCTTGCCTGGAGAATTCCATGGACAGAGGAGACCAGCAGGCTAGGGCCATGGAGTCACAAGAGTCAGACATGACTTAGTGACCAAACCATCAGAGGTTCCATGACAGTTCTAAGGCACTGTCAAAAGACCAAGCAGTGGGAAGTGGCCCAATTCCTAGAAATCTCCACCCCTTCCCCCAAATAGTTGGAATAATCCTCCCACTCACTAGCATATGAAATTACTCAGCCTATAAAAAGTAACAACCACATTCCACTGCCACCTGACTTACCCTCTGTGATGGCCCACACTTTGTCTGCTTTGAATCTGAACACATCCATTTCTTACCTATCACTTTGTCTCTCACTGAATTCTTTCTGTGATGAGACATCAAGAACCTGAGCTCATTAGGTCCTGAAACCAGGTATTGAGTGTTTTGGCTGGGTTAGAGTCTCAGTCAGATGGGTTCAAGTCCCAAGCAGGCTTTTGTCCAGGTTCAAGTCCTAGCACATATGTTCAAGTCCCAATCTGAGGTAAACGGTTTCAATATCAAATTATTTCCCTTTGTTTTTTATCATTTCCCAAATTAATGATACTAAACAGGTGAACTGAAAGTTGATATGCTGCAGGATGTTTCAAACCTCCATAGCGGCAAATTTTAACGAGACAAAATAAATATCTCTTTAACATATAGAACCACCTGAACTTACATAGGACTGGGGAAACACACTCTGGGAGGGCACAAACAGAACCTTATGTGCACCAGGAGACAGGAGCGGTGATGCCACAAGACTGACCCAGACCTACCCGTGAGTGTCCAGGAGTCTCTGGCAGAGGTGTGGGTCAGTGGTGGCCTGCTGCAGGGTTGGGGGCACTGAGTGTAGCAGTGCCTGCATGGGATCTTCATTACCTCCATCATAGTTTGGCCCCATGTAAATAACAGGGAGGGAACACACAGCCCCAACCATCAAAAGAAAATTGGATTAAAGATTTACTAAGCATGGCCCCACCCATCAGAACAAGACCCAGTTTTCCCCTTAGTCAGTCTCTCCCATCAGGAAGCTTCCATAAGCCTCTTATCCTTCTCCATTAGAGGGCAAACAGACTGAAAACCACAATCACAGAAAACTAACCAGTCTAATTACATGGACCACAGCCTTGTCTAGCTCAATGAAACTATGAGCCATGCCATGTAGGGCCACCCAAAATGGAGGGGTCATGATAGAGAGTTATGACAAAACATGGTCCACTGGAGAAGGGAATGGCAAACCACTTCAGTATTCTTTTCTTGAGAATCCCATGAACAGTATGAAAAGGCAATAAGATAGGACACTAAAAGATGAACTCCCCAGGTCAGTAAGTGCCCAATATGCTACTGGAGATCAGTGGAGAACTAACTCCAGAAAGAATGAAGAGATGGAGCCAAAACAAAAACAATAACCAGTTGTGCATGTGACTGTGATGAGAGAAAAGTCCAGTGCTCTAAAGAGCAATATTGCATTGAAACCTGGAATATGTTAGGTCCATGAATCAAGCCAAATTGGAAGTGGTCGAACAGGAGATAGCAAGAGTCAATGTCGACATTTTAGGAATCAGCAAACTAAAATGGACTGGAATGGATGAATTTAACTGAGATGACCATTATATCTACTTCTATGGGCAAGAATCCCTTAGAAGAAATGGAGTGGCCACCATACTCAACAAGAGTCCAAAATACAGTACCTGGATGCAATCTCAAAAATGATAGAATCATTTCAGTTCATTTCCAAGGCAAACCATTCAATATCACAGTAATCCAAGCCTATGCCCTGGCCAGCAATGCTAAAGAAGCTGAAGTTGAACAGTTCTATGAAGACCTACAAGACCTTCTAGAATTAACACCCCCAAAAGATGTCCTTTTCATTATAGAGGACTGGAATGCAAAAGGAGGAAATAAAGAAATACCTGGAGTAATGCACAAATCTGGCCTTGGGGTACAGAATGAAACAGGGCAAAAGCTAACAGAGTTTTTCCAAGAGAACACACTGGTCGTAGCAAACACCCTCTTCCAACAATACAAGAGAACAAGAGAAGACTCTACACATGGACATCACCAGGTGGTCAATACCGATTGATTATATTCTTTGCAGCCAAAGATGTAGAAGTTTCATACAGTCAGCAAAAACAAGACTGGGAGCTGACTGTGTGTGGCTCAGAACATAAACTCCTTATTGGCAAATTCAGACTTAAATTGAAGAATGTAGGGAAACCACTAGAGCATTCACGTATGAAAAGAAAGAAAGAAAGAAAGAAAGAAAGAGTGAAGTCGCTCAGTCGTGTCTGACTCTTTGCGACCCCATGGACTGTAGCCTACCAGGTTCCTATGTTCATAGGATTTTCTAGGCAAGAATACTGGAGTGGGTTGCCATTTCCTTCTCTAGGAGATCTTCCCAACACAGGGATTGAACCCGGGTCTCCTGCATTGTAGGCAGATGCTTTACCATCTGAGCCACGCAGACCTAAATAAAATCCGTTATGACAATACAGTGGAAGTGAGAAATAGATTCAAGGGATTAGATCTGATAGAGTGCCTGAAGAACTATGAACAGAGGTTCATGACATTGTACAGGAGGCAGTGATCAAGACCATCCCCGAGAAAAAGAAATCCAAAAAGGAAAAATGGTTGTCTGAGGAGGCCTTACAAATAGCTATGAAAAGAAGAGTAGTGAAAGGTGAAGGAGAAAAGGAAAGATATACCCATTTGAATGCTGAATTCCAAAGAATAGCAAGGAGAGATAAGAAAGCCTTCTTCAGTGATCAGTGCAAAGAAATAGAAGAAAACAATAGAATGGGAAAGACTAGAGATCTCTCCAAGAAAATTAGAGATACCAAGGGAAATTTTCATGCAAAGATGGGCATAATAAAGGACAGGAATGGTACGGACCTAATAGAAGCTGAATATATTAAGAAGAGGTGGCAAGAATACACAGAAGAACTATACAAAAAAGATCTTCATGGCCCAGATAATCACGATGGTGTGATCACTCACCTAGTGTCAAACATCCTGGAATGTGAAGTCAAGTGGGCCTTAGGAAGCATCACTATGAACAAAGCTAGTGGAAGTGAGAGAATTCCAGTTGACCTATTTCAAATCCTGAAATATGATGCTGTGAAAGTGCTGCACTCAATATGCCAGCAAATTTGGAAAACTCAGCAGTGGCCACAGGACTGGAAAAGGTCAGTTTTCATTCCAAGAAAGGCAATGCCAAAGAATGCTCAAGCTACCACACAACTGCACTCATCTCACATACTAGTAAAGTAATGCTCAAAATTCTCCAAGCCAAGATTCAACAGTACATAAACAGTGAACTTCCAGATATTTAAGTTGGATTTAGAAAAGGCAGAGGAACCAGAGATGGATCATCAAAAAAGCAAGTGTGTTCCAGAAAAACATCTATTTCTGCTTTATTGACGATGCCAAAGCCTTTGACTGTGTGCATCACAATAAACTGTGCCATCTCTGAAATAGATGGCAATACAAGACCACCTGACCTGCCTCTTGAGAAATTTGTATGCAAATCAAGAAGCAACAGTTAGAAATGGACATGGAAGAACAGATTGGTTCCAAATCGGGAAAGGAGTATGTCAAGGCTGTGTATTTGTCACCCTGTTTATTTAACTTATATGCATAGTACATCATGAGAAACACTGGGCTGGATGAAGCACAAGCTGAAATCGAGATTGCTGGGAGAAATATCAATAACCTCAGATATGTAGATGACACCACCCTTATGGCAGAAAGTGAAGAATTAAAGAGCTTCCTGATGAAAGTGAAAGAGGAGAATGAAAAAGTTGGCTTAAAACTCAGCATTCAGAAAACTAAGAACATGTCATCTGGTCTCATTATTTCATGGCAAATAGATGAGGAATCAGTGGAAACAGTGACAGACTTTATTTTTTGTGTGTGTCCCAAATCACCACAGATGGTGACTGGCAGCCATGAAATTAAAAGATGCTTGCTTCTTGGACACAAAGTTATGACCAACCTAGACAGCTTATTCAAAAGCAAGACATTACTTTGCCAAAAAAAGTCTGTCTAGCCAAAGCTATGTTTTTTCCAGTAGTCATGTATGGATGTGAGAGTTGGACTACAAAGAAAGCTGAGCGCCAAAAAACTGATGCTTTTAAACTGTGGTGTTGGAGAAGACTGTTGAGAGTCTCTTGGACTACAAGGAGATCCAACCAGTCCATCCTAAAGGAAATCAGTCTTGAATATTCATTGGAAGGACTGATGCTGAAGCTGAGGCTTCAATATTTTGGCCATCTGATGCAGAAAACTGACTCATTGGAAAAGACCCTGATGCTGGGAAAGATTAAAGGCAGAAGGAGAAGGGGAAGACAGAGGATGAAATGTTTTTACAGCATCACCAACTCAATGGACATGAGTTTGAATAAACTCTGGGAGTTGGCGATGGACAGGGAGGCCTGGCGTGCTGCAGTCCATGGGGTAGCAAAGAGTGGGACAGGACTGAGCAACTGAACTGAAATGAGTTAACATATTACTTGATGTTCCAAAAAGGAATAGATGAATGCTTTCTTAGTTAATGACTTTCTGGGGATTATTTGAGTAATTGGAATGCTGTCTAATTGGAATGCTGTCTCTTGCCTTTCCCTCTTCACTTCCCGGCAAATTTCTTCTCATAGTTTAATATCACATCACTGAAATGACTGATTTATTTTTCTGTGGTTTAGTTCTAGTCTCATATCAGTGACTGTATTTTTACCTAGACTAAGCAAGGTTGAACACTCAATAAAATTAATATCATTTCATATTTATGATATTCTAGTCCACTGTGCATATTTAAAAACCATGTCTTTTTATTAATGGAATTCCTAAACCATGGACTGAAAAAAAATAAAGACTAAGCTTCCTCTGAAATTGGCTCCTGCTCTATTGCTTCTCATTTTGAATTATATTTCAGTAATCAAGAAACAAACAAATTGAACTTACACAGTATTTTATAACAATAAAAAGTAATACTTATTTAATATTTAATTTATCTGGCATTCTATATAGCAATGTTCTACTTGAACATTAAAATTTATATTTCATAAAATATGAAATGACACTGGCCTAAAACTCATAATAATTCTGTGTAGAATTTACACAGCCTGCTTTTGGATATGGGTAAATTTTTCTTTCAAATCGAGTTCTATTCCTGATTAATTAAAATCACAAACCTGAATTGGTATTTTTTGTATACTCAAGTCTAGAGTAGTAGCTTTCCCATCTCTATGTTTCAAGATTTTTAGAAAACAAAATATGTAGAGAGTTCTATTGTAAGGTACAGTTCGGGCCGAGGCAGAAAGAGGAGAGACGACCTCAACAGAAGTAGGTTACCTTTATTCAGGCAAGGAGGGGCGACAGCCTAACTGACCAGGCTGAGGGCGGAGAGGGATCAGGGAGGCTCCATATTTATAGGGAGGTTTGTGGAAGTGATAAGAGAAACATTAATCAGGCAGGATGTTTTGGGTACTCTTTAGTTGAGATGGCATTTGTAGTTGGGCAGGGGGTGGTAAGTCTGTGCAGGTGTAGGGGGTGGAAGGTTGCCACAGGGGGTGATAAGTCCCAGATAGGTGCAATCGGCCTGGAGCATCAGGGCAGGACCTAAAGTTCTGTTTTGTTTTCTCTGAAGTTAGATGACTCAGCAAGGGCCTTTGAAACTGTTGTTTTCTTTTCTAGGCCCCAAAGACTCCTTCACCTATACCTTTCTAGAAAAAATGGCACAATGTAAAATGTAAGGCATGTTGCCCTGAGCAGTGCCATTTAAATTTCTGAAATCATTCCCTCCTTCCTAATTTAACAGGAATAATGGGTTCTCTTTCCAGAAAAATGCCTGCACACAAAATTTTGCATTCAACTTTAGGGTATTCTCTAGTGACTTTCCTAGGGGCTTTCCAAAGCCCTCCAAGGTACAAAACACTAGTTGGAAGGACTGTTACTTTGCCTTTACTAGGTACTGTTTATAGCATGCTATAAAAGACTTAAAGTAGTTTATTTACCTTACAATTCACGTTAATAATTTAACAGAGCCTGCTTGAATAGTGGAGTAATAATACACTCATGGAGCTACAAATTAGTTAATTTATTTGGTAGTTGTCTCACTGTGGAGCTAGAATTAGACCTGGCAAATAGCTCCTTAAATATGGTTTAGCAGGTGCTGTTATTCACTTAACAAATATTTATGGCGCTTCTACTATGTACCAGGAATTGTGCTAGGCAATGAAGTAAAAAAGCTTGTAAAACACACACACACACACACTTTAAGGGTATGAAAACTTACACTGGGGTTATGAAGACAAGAGCAATAATGATACTGCTGCTGCTGCTAAGTCGCTTCAGTCATGTCCGACTCTGTGCGACCCCATAGACGGCAGCCCATTAGGCTCCTCTGTCCCTGGGATTCTCCAGGCAAGAACACTGAAGTGAGTTGCCATTTCCTTCTCCAATGCACGAAAGTGAAAAGTGAAAGTGAAATCCCTCAGTCGTGCCTGACTCTTAGCGACCCCATGGCCTGTAGCCTACCAGGCTCCTCCACCCATGGGATTTTCCAGGCAAGAGTACTGGAGTGGGTTGCCATTGCCTTCTCCGATAATGATACTAGATGATAGGTATTATCATAGGGTAAGTAAAGATGTCTAATACAGTAAATAAGAAGGGCATCTGGAAGCACAAATGAAGGCTTTCCAAATAAAATAAGGAACAGGTCAGTTCTGAAGGATGAATAGGAGTGAGCCCATACCTCTGACACATATGCATAAAAAGTCAGCCTTCTATGAGACCTGTTACAAAAACTGCTGTCCTTCATTTCCTGCTCCCTGGAGTTAATATCTTCCAGTGATACACACAGACTCTGTGTATTTATCTATGTATCTCAAAATTAACACATTTAATTTGCATTTCAAAGAGTTTGAATTTAGGTATTATCTTTTGATATCCTACTGATGACGATTTTGCTCTCTTTAATCGGTTTATCTTCCAATCCCTTGCTCTTCGCCTTAGCACAAACCTGTGCACATGTACACACATCCTCCCATGCCATACCTTATCTTCCCATTTTGTCAGTATTTATATTATGCTTACTCCTTGGAAGAAAAGTTACGAGCAACCTAGATAGCATATTCAAGAGCAGAGACATTACTCTGCTGACTAAGGTCCGTCTGGTCAAGGCTATAGTTTTTCCAGTAGTTATGTATGGATGTGAGAGTTGGACTGTGAAGAAGGCTGAGTGCCGGAGAATTGATGCTTTTGAACTGTGGTGTTGGAGAAGACTCTTGAGAGTCCCTTGGACTGCAAGGAGATCCAACCAGTCCATTCTAAAGGAGATCAACCCTGGGATTTCTTCAGAAGGAATGATGCTAAAGCTGAAACTCCAGGACTTTGGCCACCTCATGCGAAGAGTTGACTCATTGGAAAAGACTCTGAGGCTGGGAGGGATTAGGGGCAGGAGAAGAAGGGGACGACCGAGGACGAGATGGCTGGATGGCATCACTGACTCGATGGACAAGAGTCTGAGTGAACCCTGGGAGATGGTGATGGACAGGGAGGCCTGGCGTGCTGTGATTCATGGTGTCGCAAAGAGTCGGACATGACTGAGCAACTGAACTGAACTAAACTGAACTACATTATTTTGACCATGTAAATACAGTTATGTTGAGGGAGGAAAGGAACAGGCCGAGCTGACTCCATCTTGAAAAAGAAAACTCTTGCACTTTCAGTGAGCTTTGGACTATGTGCCTAGTAGCCACGGGGATAACATACCTATGGCTAAACTGGCCTCCCAGACTGATAAACACCAGATTCCATACCAAGATTTTCCATCGCCAAAAAGAATGTAATAATCCCCTATGTAGTCAATCACCTTGGTAATCTTTATGGCACCCATTTGTGTAGGCTACTATGTATAATCAGCTGACCCTTCTGATTATGAATCATGGCTGTAACCTGATTGTATCTCCCTTTAACACTTTCCAGGCTAGGTTTAGGGAATTTGGGGATGTGAGCTTGAGCAGTATACTTAAGGTATAAAAGATTTTCACAAAAGTCAGTTGGGGTCCTTGGCTAAGAGGAGACTGTCTTGGGCCCGCCGGTGTAATAAACTGCACTTCACTATCTCAAATGTGAAATTCCAGATGTGCAAGCTGGTTTTAGAAAAGGCAGAGGAACCAGAGATCAAATTGCCAACATCCACTGGATCATCAAAAAAGCAGGAGCATTCCAGAAAAACATCTATTTCTGCTTTATTGACTATGCTAGAGCCTTTGACTGTGTGGATCACAATAAACTGCGGAAAATTCTGAAAGAGATGGGAATACCAGACCACCTGATCTGCCTCTTGAGAAACCTGTATGCAGGTCAGGAAGCAATAGTTAGAACTGGACATGGAACAACAGACTGGTTCCAAATAGGAAAAGGAGTACGTCAAGGCTGTGTATTGTCACCCTGCTTATTTAACTTATATGCAGAGTACATCATGAGAAACACTGGGCTGGAAGAAGCACAAGCTGGAATCAAGATTGCCAGGAGAAATATCAATAACTTCAGATATGCAGATAACACCAAGCTTATGGCAGAAAGTGAAGAAGAGCTAAAGAGCCTTTTGATGAAAGTGAAAGAAGAAAGCGAAAAAGTTTGCTTAAAGGTCAACATTCAGAAACTAAGATCATGTCATCTGGTTCCATCACTTTATGGCAAATAGATGGGGAAACAGCGGAAACAGTGGCTGACTTTATTATTTTGGGCTACAAAATCACTGCAGATGGTGACTGCAGCCATGAAATTAAAATTACACCTTGGAAGGAAAGTTAAGACAAGCCTAGATAGCATATTAAAAAGCAGATACATTACCTTGCCGACTAAGGTCCGTCTAGTCAAGGCTATGGTTTTTCCGGTGGTCATGTATAGATGTGAGAGTTGGACTGTGAAGAAAGCTGAGCGCCGAAGAATTGATGCTTTTGAACTGTGGTGTTGGAGAAGACTCTTGAGAGTCCCTTGGACTGCAAGGAGATCCAGTCAGTCTATCCTAAAGTAGATCAGTCCTGGGTGTTCACTGGAAGGATTGATGCTGAAACTGAAACTCCAATACTTTGGCCACCTGATGCGAAGAGCTGACTCATTTGAAAAGACCCTGATGCTGGGAAAGATTGAGGGCAGGAGGAGAAGGGGATGACAGAGGATGAGATGGCTGGATGGCATCTCCGACTCTATGGACATGGGTTTGGGTGGACTCCGGGAGTTGGTGATGGACTGGGAGGCCTGGCGTGCTGCAATTCATGGCGTCGCAAAGAGTCAGACACAACTGAGGGACTGAAATGAACTGAACTCATCTGCATTGCCTTTTTGAGTGAGTTTGTTTCCCGGAACGGGTGGCTACAACAATGTACCAAGATACAATGGCCTAATCTTTACTACTCATTTTGCATCAATATTTGTCTGATTTGAATAAAAAAAAAAAATGTTTGTCTGATTTGTATGTAGTTTTCCCTGTACTTAGTATTTTGTCATCTCTAAATGCTACCCTAGACATGTAAGTTTCCTCTGAAGATGTTCAACACATTATTCTATCAATGTTCATCTGTCTTTGAGCTATCTGACCTACTCCAATTTGGATGGGTGTCTCTCTAGGTCTGTAGTCCAGTTGTCACGTTGGAACTGCCCTTCACCAACAACTTGGGATTTCAGTTGAATGAGAAATTATCATCTAGGAAATCATTCTAGATTTGATTTTCTTTTATGGCCTAATTTCCCTAGGATACATTTTCCAATGTCTTCCTTGGAAAGGGGACAGAGGAGGCAATATTTTGAGACTTTTGATATAGAATTGAAATGGTAACAGGCAGGAAGGCCAGAGGTCTCCAAACAGAGGAAACAGGCTGCAAGTGTCAGACATTTTTTTAATCTCTCTCTTTAGCAGCAGGAGGAAACAAACAAATGTTAAAAGAGTTTTTCCCCTTCTCTATACAAATTTATAAAGAGGTTTCCCTTAAAATTCTGTGTTGCCATGATGACACCTGGCTCCACCAGATCTTAAATTTTCTCAAACCTTGAGCTAAACAATGCGTTTTTCTTATGGAAATGTTTGTCTTAAGCTATGTTAACGAACTATGTATTTGCCCTAGACTGTGTCTTCAAGTCAGTTCCACCTAAGATTCAGAACTGACTTGACAAACCAGTATGTTTTACTCATACATTGTTCTCCTAATCTATGTTCATGAAACTCCGTATTTACTTGGAAACCTGACTTTCTTCAAGATTCCTGTCAACTGCTTTATGGCCTGGGATAACTCACCTGGTGCTAAAGTTATCTCAAAATGCATGTTGTAGGTGAGGGATCTGGTGCCACTCAGTTCTGAGTTTTGAGAAATATCCTTTCTATAATTAACAACTTGCTAGTAGCTCTGTAACATTCGGCTAAAGACCAGCAGGGAGACGCTCTCTCTGCCTCCTTCTGATGTCTATGTCAGAAGCTTTCTCTCTTTTATACTTTGAAGAAAAAATTATTACACAAAAGCTCTGAGCGATCAAGCCTCATCTCTGGCTCCAGATTGAATTCTTCTCCTCCGGAGGCCAAGAATCCTAGCATCTTCGTGGTTTAGCAATGACCTTTCATCTTGGGGGATCATCTGGGATTCTTCAGGACAAGGTAAGGGTGCTTAGAGCTCTAGTTCTTTGTTCTCCTAGCAAACACGTTTTCTGCTGTACTTTACTAAGCTGTGCGTGTATGAATGAATGACATGCCCTGGGTGAAGCAAGTGAGGAGCCCTGCTCTGCTGTTTTGAATGAGATGCCTCATAATTACTGAAGGCAGCCTCAAAAAGGGGCGTCTCGTTGGAGATTTATACCGACCTGCCAATGCCAAGGACATCCAACCTCCCTGTGAGGGGAGCAACAAGAAATGGGCAAAGTGTGTGGACCGAACTCTCCTTTCTTGGTCAAGCTTTCTGGTCTCTTTGACAATTTCATAACTTCTTGGGAATTATAACTACTAACCTCATCTGTCGGATCATAGATTTTCAAGGGATTTGCTGTCCATGATGTTACTGTGTACTGTCACTTACGTCCCAAACTTGGATGGGTAGTCCAGAAGTGCCCAGCCTTGCTAAGAATCCAAAGTTCAGAAGCTAGATGGAGCTCAAGCTCCAAAAGCATCTCTCAGGTAAAGGTTACTCAGATAGGAAGTACAGCAGGCTTCTTCCTTTGGTAACACTAGCTCTTAGTGGGACCAGAGGAAGCTCTCCAGTAACTTTTGTCCCAACTACTTAGATATTCTTTCTGTGGAATCTGTGGGAATGAACTGAAGGACTGGGCCTAATAACTCAAGGAAAAAAATCACTTTTTCCTGACTGGCCAGCCCTTCACCATCTCTTTTGCTATCACTTATACTCGTGTGGTGATGCTTGGAAGGAACATTGCAGTTTTATGTTTCTATCGGTCTTATTGTGGTCAGGAATATACTCAGGGTCACACACTGGCACTCAGATGACAAATGTTTTCCCAGTGATCTTAGCTTGGGAGGCATTCTGGAAGGTTACTTTGATTGCACCTTGCGTGACATCAGAGGTAAGCAAGTTTTTAATGGTGAGAAACTGGAAACTGGTCTGGGACGCCATCAGGTCTACCCCTGGTGCATCTCAACCCCATCTTGGTCGTAGATCCGGGAATTTCCCTAGGAATAGAGAAGTGGGCCAGTCTGTTATTACAAGCTCAAGAGAGACATGAAACTGGAATGTGCTAGCAAGTGGGAAAATGATATGCAAAATGTCGTCCTCATTTGGCTCTTATTTTACTGCTGCAGAGAACCAAAGAAGTTTGTGACCTGCTCCCCCTATCCCATTCCACCCCACTTTAGCCACTTACTAAAAAGGGAAATTGCCCCTTTTCAGAGAGTTAGTGAGGAGGGACTATTCTCCTGCCTAGCACAGTGCCTAACTTCAAATCCAAGCTTGCATGCTCAGTCACTTCAGTCGTATACGACTCTTTGTGACACCATGGACTGTAGTTCCCCAGGCTGGTCAGTTCATGAGATTCTCCAGGCAAGAATACTGGAGTGGGTTATCATTTCCTTCTTTAGTTACTTTAATAAGCCTAACAGTCTTCTGTCATTTCAACTAAAATATGTAATTTTAAATTCTGAAACATTTAAAAAAATAGTAGACCTGTACCTATTATTTAAATCAGTAACAAAATTTGTCATCTTTATTCAGCTCACTTTTCTTTTTTAGAGGAATAACATATAAAGTCTCTCCATCGTCACCCCTTCTTGCCTCCTGAGAAGTAATCATTATCCTGAAATTGGGGTGTTTCTTTTATGCCGGAATGTAAACATAAGCACCATGTTACTGTTTTGTGTATTTTAAAAATTTAAATAAGTAGTAGACTGTTCCCTGGGTTGGGAAGATCCCCTGGAAGAGGACATGGCAACCCAAATAAGCATTCTTGCCTGGAGAATTCCTATGGACAGAGGAGCCTGGTGGGGTGGTCCACCATGTCGTAAGATTTGGACACAACTGAGACTAAGCACAGCACAGCACACAGTAGACTGTTGTCAGACATTCTGCAATTTACCTTTTTCACATGATTTGGGTATTTAGTCATGTTAATACATGTACATGTTGTTCATTCAACTACTACTGTATAACAGTCTATTTTGGTTTATAGAGGTGTTTCGGATTTTTTCCTTTTCAGTGAAGCATGAGATGGGATCCTCACCTTGGGAGAGTAGGAAGGGGTAGTAGGAGGCAAAGGGAGCAGTGTGAGGGAGAATCAGAGTGGAGATATGAACTCACTTGAGAAATACAATAACTCTGCTGGGTCCACTTGGGGTTTCTGGATATGAATGTGGAATTAAGACTGACCATTGACATGACCTTCTC
Source organism: Redunca redunca (assembly GCA_006410935.1). Taxonomy (NCBI): domain Eukaryota; kingdom Metazoa; phylum Chordata; class Mammalia; order Artiodactyla; family Bovidae; genus Redunca; species Redunca redunca. The sequence goes on from SJYQ01095216.1 coordinate 262,788, forward strand.
CAGCTAAGTCTAACTACTCTGATGTAGAAAAAGGCAGACAGGTATTTGAATTCAACAAGATGGAGTTTAGGCAAGTGAGAACAGTAGACAGAGGATCAATACTGTTTAAGGTTTTACTGGAGAGTAGTTATGATGGTTCACAGCATCAGAGCAAGGATGGAGGTGAATACAGAAGGGGCAGTGTTGGTTTTCTAGTGCTACCTGTAACAGTTAATGTGTCAACCTGGCTGAGCCACAGAGTGCCCAGATATTTGGTTAAATGTTATTCTGGGTCTATCTGTGTTATGTTTCTGAATGAGATTAACATTTGAATGAGTAGACAGAGTAAAGTAGATTGCCCTCCCCAATATAGGTATGCCTCATTCCCTGGTGGTTCAGATTGTAAAGAATCTGCCTGCAATGCAGACCTGGGTTCGATCCTTTGGTTCGAAGATCCCCTGGAGAAGGGCATGGCAACCCACTCCAGTATTCTTCCCTGGAGAATCCAGGGGACAGAGGAGCCTGGCAGGCTATAGTTCATACGGTTGCAAAGTCAGATATGACTGAGCAACTAAGCACAGCACAGAAGAGTAAGGCAGAATTCACTCTTGGCGGGCTTTTGAGTTCGAACATTGACCCTCTCCTTCCTTCAAACTCAAACCCAGACTAGAACTTATACAATCAGGTCTCCCAGTTCTTAGGCCTTCAGATTTGGACTAGAACTACACCATGGGCTCCTGAGACTTCAGCTCCAGCTACAGATCTGGGAATTTGTTTCTCTGGGAAACACATCCTAAAACACTTAACAATCCACCCCAAAAGGAATTTAGGAAGAGCTCAGCTAAGAGATTGTCTCTGCTGCATTTGAAGCCTGGAGTGACGGGCTTGAGAATCAATTTCAAGGTGGCTTCTTCACTCCATATCTGGTATCTCACTTTCCAGGTTTTCCATGACTTTAGTTTTTACAGCATATCTCAGGGTAATCACACATCTTACGTGGCCCCTGGCATTCTAAGAGGAAGCAAAAGCTCCAAGGAGGAAATGAAAGCTGTCAGGCCCATTACAGGCTGACTTTGGAATTCGCAGTGTCACTTTTACTGTACTCTTATCAATCAAAGCAGTCACACTCTTTTCCAGAAAAGGTAGAGAAAACTCCACCTCTTGATAATGGAGTGGCAAGGTCACACTGTGGAAAATATAGGATGAGAGACATTTTGCAGCCATATTTGGAAAATATAAATCTACTGCAGGGATGATGGACCATGGAAAAGGGTTGGTTACAATGTAAGCTGTTCCAATAACTATCTAAAGAACAGAAGCTGGTGGTCAGAATGAAGAGCTTGAAGCTGACAATTTTCAAAGTGGATGCAAGTACTGGAAATGACAAAGGTCTACCACTTACCATGGAAATGAGGTGGCTGAGAAGGAATGGAGGAAAAGTTCACTGGAAATGAGGTGGTCAAGCAACCAAAAAAGGGTGGTGAATAGGTTAAAAGTGATAAATGAAACAGACCATTCCTTGAAGAAAGTTTCTCTAACACAGATGCATCTTGGTCAATATCTCCACCCTCACCCTTCTCTATAGCTTTTTCCCTGACAGCTGTGTTTTAACCCACTCACCTCATCCACAGAAAAACAAAATAGTGTAATCTAAAAAAGAAAAAGCATGTACTTGAACACCAAATTAGTTGACAGAACTGTTCAATTTAGCTAAAAATAGTAAAATTCATCTGCACATCAATATTCCAGCTCTCGATGCATGACTCATTTTTTTCAAGATGAAAAGTATGCAGAAAAATTTCCTGCTTGATGTTTAGATCAATGCCATGTGTTATTTATGATGAAATCTTTTTAAATTTGACTTACCAATCGCCCTGAAGTGTAGGCATAAAGATACACAGCTTTCTTAGACTTAATATCCTTTCTAATTATCTGGGATAGAAAGGAGGAAATAGTTTGTGGTAGGGATAGCCTTCGACAACAAAAATCAATTAATAGGTGGCATAGCACATAACTGTTAAATTGTACTGTCCACTGGAAACATAGAATGTTTCAAAGACTATATGAAGATCAATATCCTTCTCTAAACATTCTCAAGGTATGAAGGACATTTTTGTTAAGAAGGTTCTTTATTTTTAAATAATAAGAAATTCTAAGGAGGCAAATTCAGAATATTCATCCAAACCTTTATTGAGTGAATATTACATTGTTATTGAAATAAAAGTGAAGATGAGCCCTGGCTATGAAGCCAGGGATGCTCTCTCTTGTCTGCTTTTACTTCTTCATTACATTACCTTCCCCCATCCCATGTTAACACGTCTCTTTGATCCTTAAAAGCTGTACTTTCATTTATTCAATTAACACTAGAATTAAAAAAAAAAGGCATAGTCAAGTCAAACAGAAAGCCATGATATCATGATATATAAAAAAGGATAAACAAAAGCAACTATACTCCAATAAAAATTAATTTAAAAAACGTGTAAGTACTGCTACAGTGTTATAATACAAACCCTGTAGAAACAAAGAAAAAACAATTTTGATTGGTAAAAGGGATGATATTCCCATAAAGCTGAAATGTAATTTTAACTGGTTGAATTTAAAGAATAAAATAAGCAGAAAGACAAAGTCAGCATGTTTGAGAAATGCTAAGAATTCGAGCATGGCTAGAACACGGGATGAACAGAATCACAGAGGATAATATACATGATGGAAACAAGTTTTGCTTTATTCTGTAGGTATTAAAGGGTGATTACTGATTTCTGAGCTAGGAAATTTAAGTGGTACACAGGTGATATAGCTAGATGTATAGTTTAGGTAAAAAACTTAACAGTAGACTCCAGGAAGATACAAAAGCAGAAATCCAAAATATAGGTACTATCAGTTAAGAAGTTCCTATAAAAATCCAAGTAAGAAATAAAGTTAGTCAAAACCCCCAAATAAAATTTAACAGTTAACTGAGTTAGGTCGGAACATTCTGAACTGAATATACAAGTCAAGAGTATCTTAGATACTTGTACTATAGTAGTTTAAAGATATACAAGTAGTTTAAATTATTCCTGCTGCTGCTGCTAAATCACTTCAGTCACGTCAGACTCTGTGCGACCCCATAGACGGCAGCCACCAGGCTCCCCCGTCCCTGGGATTCTCTGGGCAAAAACACTGGAATGGGTTGCCATTTCCTTCTCCAATGCATGAAAGTGAAAAGTGAAAGTGAAGTAGCTCAGTCGTGTCAGACTCTTAGCGACCCCATGGACTGCAGCCCACCAGGCTCCTCCGTCCATGGGATTTTCCAGGCAAGAGTACTGGAATGGGGTGCCACTGCCTTCTGCTAAATTATTCCTGCTGCTGCTGCTAAGTCACTTCAGTCGTGTCCAACTCTGCAACCCCATTGACTGCAGCCTACCAGGCTCCTCCGGAGTGGGGTGCCATTGCCTTCTCTGAAATTATTCCTGAGTAAACTATAAATAGAAAATAACTACAATGTACAACACTTTATAATGACTTAAAAGGGCTATTTACATTTAGAGTATGTATTTTAAATATTATCAAAACAGAACTTAATATATCAACTTTATTAATTATATGTACATAATTTATACAANCCCCCCCATGGTTATAAGGACACCTCTGATCAACTTTTTTTATAAGTAGCTGACACACATTCATATAATACTAATTAGTTTTATTAGCCTAAAAAACTAAGTGAAATATCACCCCAAATAATCACCATCGACTTAGAAAAACAATTAAAATACTATCTGCTGTGTAGTCAACTATTTATTGAGCACATCCTATTTTTCAGCACCAAAACACATTTATTACCTTACAGAAATCAAAAAAACCATCCTTCCTCTCTTTCTTAGTTGCCTCCCTAAGGTCATCACCACGTGCACATGCTCAGTTGAGTCCAGCTGTTTGCAACCCCATGGGCTGTAGCCTATCAGGCTACTCAGTCCAAGGAATTTTTTAGGCAAGAATACTGGAGTGGGTTGCCATTTCCTACTTCAGGGGATCTTTCTAGCCCAGGGATCAACCTGCACTTCCTGCATTGGCAGGCAGATTCTTCATCATTGCACCACCTGGAAAGACACGGTCATCACCACCTATCTATAATTTCTTTTAATAAAATCCAGGTAAGTGGGAAGGTGTAAGTATTAATCTATTATTCTGGAATTTTAAAATGACACATGCACACATTTAAAGGTTATACATTATAAATAGATACAAACTGTTAATTCCTAAAAAATATTTTAAAAATTAACCTCATTGAAATTTTTGGTTTATAAAAATAACTTTAATTTCAGGGTGTCAAGTTTAAATAACTGTGTATTATGATGGTTAGCTACATATAAGATATATACTCTTTCAAGTTTAAAGTACCTCTTTTAAGAATTAGGCCAGTGGTTGATTCCTTATTTTAGTTCAACTGGAATAAAACCTAACAGGAGTATTTTCTGGTAAAATACAAAAACTATTAGTCAATTAGTCATGTCCAACTCTTTGTGACCCCATGGACTGCAGACCTCCAGGCTCCTCTGTTCATGGGATTCTCTAGGGAAGAATACTGGAGTGGGTTGCCATTCCCTTCTCCAGGGGATCTTCACTACCCAGGGATCAAACCTGGCTCTCCTGCATTGCAGGTGGATTCTTTACTGCTTGAGCCATCAGGGAAGCTGTATAATACAAAAAATTATAGCCCAAAGGACAAGCAACACAAAATTTAATACATATTGAGAAGAATCTAACAGGTAATAGAAAATTCTAGCCAGCATCTACTTTTGTGTAAGATTATCATATAGAAAACTTGTCCTATTAAAAGTATCTTCTAGAAAGAGAAGAAACTATAAAGAAACAGACTATGTAAGATCTAGTTAAGTGCCCTCCTTCTACAAATTAAGAGACTGGGACTCAATCTTAATAAGTAATTTGTCCAAGACACACCTCAATGGTACAATCAGGACTGATTCCAGAACCTGACTTCTATTCTGGGCTCTTGTTTACCATATCTGTGTTCTCTCATTTTACTACTGAATCATATTACTTATTCACTATGTTTTTACTTTAAATTTGGAAAATTAACAAGCAATGAAATGTCATCTACCCGACAACTCTTGAGTTGTTTCCAAAAAATGAGCATAATAATAGGATGCAGTTCATAACATTAGAGCACTTGCTTGCTTCATTAAGGTTAAGAACTTTACACAGGAAAAAGTTCACTTTACACAGAATTTGGTTTGGCTAACAGAAACCTTACATGAAAGTCACAAACTTGGAAACCTCTTAATCTATATCATAGTAACTTCATACGTTGTGAAATGGTTTTCTATGATCTTGACATTTTCTTCAGATAGACAGTTTTCCTGTTTTAGCTGCCTTATAAGAGCTTCCAAAGACTTCAATCTCCCTAGAGTTTGTTGTTCCTGTAACTCAAGAAGAGTTATCTTTGAATGTAGTTTAGACACTTTCTGCCAAAGATGTTCCTTATTTATATCTTGTCTGCAGTAAGAATGCTCAATCTGTAAAACTTCTGTCTCATAGTCTACATCCTTATATGAGTCTTCAATGTCTCTATCTTCTTCCATTTCCACTGTTTCTTTGGGGGCAGGTATAAAAGAATTAATCGCAGGTTTGGAATTTTCTGTAGGTACAAAAATGGCAATAACGGATTCTTTATCTGTGTTTAATTCTTCAACTGTTTGAGTAACTGTGCTGAATATGAATGGAGTTTCCTGTGCTGACTTAATTTCCACAGAATTATTTGTAAAGTGTGGGTTAGCAAGATGATTAGTAGTTATTTCAATCACTTCTTGGGTTTCTAAAGGCTGCTGAATACCCTCTAAATTTGAAGTTGTCAAAGTAATAGTTGTAGAACTTAGATTCTCAAATGATGTGTGAAAACCACCTATACCCATGTCTTGGTTAACTGTTGTTTCCAAGGTAGATTCTGGCTTTCTGGTATCTTGTTTAACTAGACTAAGAGTTAATATGTTATTTTGCACACTTTCTGCTTTTGGATCTGGTGGCTTTACCAAGGCAGATGAGTCAAGTAATTCTGCATGTTCAGGGAGGAGATCTGTATTAACTGGATGCTTCTTTGGCTCATTTGATGTGAAAGATTCTTCTGACTTGGCTTTTAGGCATACTTCTTTCTCACTTTTCAATTTTTTCTTCTGAGATTTTTTTTTGGAAGGATCTTTCTCCTATAAAATAACATTTTCAAATTCTAAAAAAGATGTCCTTACTAGGCTTTATCCTCTTATTAGATAGTGCTGACTAGTTCAGTACAACTTTGAGTAGTATACTGGCCAAACAAATTTATTCAGTTAAAAAATGTTTTCAATATGTAACTACTCAAAATATATGTGAAAGGATTTTTTAAAAAAATTATGCATAATCAATAATAAAGAAAAATCTCAGATCATTCACAAGACTAGTAAAAAAAATCTTAGATCATTTATTTACATTAAAAACTCAACCTGACAATTTATGTATGTGTTATCTTTGGCTCCTCTTAAGCTATGCTTCAGAATGGTTTACTAAAAAATTATCACTTTCAGTAAAAAAGTACACATTAGTTTTCCTTTCTCAAGTATGTATTTTCCCAACAGTTATTTTTCACCCTCTTCCTAACTACCTGCCACCCTGCAATCTGCCACCATATTCAGTATTAGCCCCTTCTCCCCTACTCCCTGCCTCCAATACCTGATTGTCTTCAGGCAAAGAAAATATTGTTGGAATTGCAGTTTGTTTCAAATAGCGAATACCCCATCTGATGTCAAGAGAGTCAGGAGTAAAATGGTCACTACACAGGAACTGGTATTTACTTGGAACCCATGAATCTCGTTTCATATTCTTTAACCATTTTTCAAGTCTTTCTTTGTCATGGAGAGGAAACCTGAAATTAAAAAAAGGAAAACTTTGCTATATTTTAACAATAATGCCAGACTCCAGGCCGGTATATACCTAAGGGCCACAAAGACAAGACAACCATTCCTACCACACAACAACATCTCCATGACAACTACTGTCATATCATCTCTGCAGCAAAGAAAGCTAAGATATGAGATATGTAGCCGAAGCTTCTGTCTGAGAAGACTGGTTTGTAAAGCATAACTCATGGTCCCTTCAAGTAAAACATATATTATTACAAAGGATAAAATCTATTCATATTTTCTATGGATTATGTTTCTTTTTCATTCTGTTGTATAGCCTGTAGAACTAGGGAAGAGTTTTGTTAACTCAAAAGTCCTATTCAAATATACTTCATAGTAATATAACAAATCAAATCGTTTCCTGTCTATAAGAAGCATTAAACCTAAGGTTTTATATTAATATTTTTAAAATAAGGAGATGTTAATTCAAAAAATGGTTTAGCTAACATAAAAGGAATACTATATCTTATAAGACTGCTAATATTCCATTCTCTTTACTGGAATCAGCCTCAATTCCAACCATCTGTAATCTAGTCCAACATTTCTAGTCTTCTTTAGCCAGTGGTTTGGGAACTCTAAAATTCAAGTATTTAAGTTCTGAAAGAGAACTAAACATGTTAAGAGGGCAGAACCATACTTTATAATAGGAAACAAATAGAAAAGACAGAGAAAGGCAAAAGAGCTCTTTATATATGTTGTTCTTGTACCAAATAGCCTGGATATTCAGAGGTGGCTCTAACACACTACATGTTTTAGGGTAAAATTTCCACTTGCTGCAGAATTTGACAGAAAACTTTGTTCTACCAGTGTAAACAGGTTTGCATTAAACAACAGTGATTTATACTTCTTTTGAAAATTTTATAGGAACACAGTCCAAGACACATACTATATAATAATTTCCTATTTTTAAAAAGTAATAACATAAAAGGTTCTCATACAAGAAGCAGCTGTTATACATTCCTCCCAATCACAACCATTTATGCTTTGTAGTAGTAAGATCTTATAAAAAATAAATATTGATAACTTAGCAAGATGCTAGATGAAAAGAGTCTGGGTGCTTTGTAGGAAATAATTTTTAACCCTGATATCATTCCATAGAAAAAAATCATATTATCTGCTTTTGGAAGATTTTTACCATTGATAACAATATTCATACACAGTTTGAAAAGTTTTTAACCTTATCTATATCAGTAACTTATAAATATGATAAGCATAATGAGAAAAGGCATTTAGTGGCAAAAAGAATTTTACTTTCAGAGGACTTAGAATAATCACTGGTATAAACTGAGCACTATATTCATTGAATTTCCTAATTAACATAAATTTATTTTGCAGCACGCAACAGTGTCAGTAAGAAAATTCTTCAAGTTGGATGCTATTAGGGGACTGAACACATGAAATTTTAAAAAGTCAATAAAAAGTTCCATTTCCAGTAAATTCATATTTTGAGTAATAAAAATCTGTAATTGACTTTCTCTGGCATTATTATTTTTCTCTCCTTAAAAATAGTAACTATGCAGTCCACAAGACTAAAGAAGTCCTACTCTGAGGTTATGAGCCCCCCAAATCCAAGGCCAAATAAATATGGGAAATATGGTGTTAAGTTCAACATGATTCTTTGCTACAAACCTCCTCAGAGCCAGTGACATTCATATACCAGAGTATGTTTATCCCCCTAAAATATCTCTGCAACCTGTGGAAGGGCTTCAAGGAAGATAATTCTGGAAATATGGCACATAGTGAGAATCATTTGGAGTTACCAGTTTATTTTTTTTTTCCCATTAGGTAAGATAATGGAAAGCAGCTGAGTCATTACTCAACGACGAGCTTTAGGTCTAAAGTCAAAAAAGCTTCACAAAATAGCTAGTGAAACTTCAAAGAAACTTAAAGACACGCACATTAGAGCTAAATTATTTAGAATTCCATGGACAGAGGAGCCTGGTGGGCTACAGTCCACGGGTCGCAGAGTTGGGCACGACTGAACAAACACTTTCACATAAGAAATAAAGGAAACTACAGAATAGTCTAAACACGTTGATTTTTCACAAACACGAAGCATGTTATGAGTGCCAAGTGCTATTTTATGTTTTTAGACGCTACGTGTGAATTCGGTACTACTAACGTGTCCACTTTACAGATGGAAGGTCTTAGGTAGCAAGGTTAAATAATTTACAGGTTGTTCAGCTTCAAAGTGATGGAGCCAGGATTTGAACCTAAA
>SJYQ01095218.1:0-24896 GCA_006410935.1 Redunca redunca
ACAAGCCTGAATCCTATAAGAAGCCTTTCTGTCCTCCACCTCTCTCCTCTGGAGATACCCTGCTAAGGGGTCTTCCTTGCTGCACAAGCTAAAAAAAAAAAAACAAACTTTTTTTGACTACCGGTGTGCTTCTAATGGGGCTTTTCTGGGGGCTCAGTGGTAAAGAACCCACCTGCCAATGCACGAGACGTGGGTTCGATTCCTGGGTCATGAAAATCCCCTGGAAAAGAGAATGGCAACCCACTCCAGTATTCTTGCCTGGAGAATCCCATGGACAGAGGAGCCTGGAGGGCTACAATCCATGGGGTCGCAAAGAGTCGGACACGACTTAGGGACTAAACAACGACAACAAAAACAAGTGCTTCTGATGGTCCTTGGCTGGTGAATTTGGGCACCACCTACCCTTGCGTGTTCCCTGGTGGCTCAGACGGTAAAGCGTCTGTCTACACTGCGGGAGACCTGGGTTCAATCCCTGGGTTGGGAAGATCCGCCGGAGAAGGAAATGGCAATCCACTCCAGTACTATTGCCTGGAAAATTCCATGGACAGAGGAGCTTGGTAGGCTACAGTCCATGGGGTCGCAAAGAGTCGGACATGACTGAGCGACTTCACTTTCACCCTTGCATGTAGGTCAGGTCTCCAGGAGACTTTGCTCTTCCCTCTGGAATCTTCTAGATCTGGGCTGAACTGTTGGCCTGAGACCTGCTTTCTATCCCTCTGTGGAGAAGCCCACAGCAGATCTGAGAGACTGGAGTCTGCAACTGGATTATGCTCCTGGATCCTCATCCTGCCGGATGATCCCATTACAGTAATACTTGTAAAGACAGCTGTTGTTTCTGTCTGCCTAGTCTCAGTCTCTCTCTTGTTTTCCCTTTGGGTGGCCCCTACCACTACTCCAGACAGACCTGTGTCTAACACAGCCCCCAGGATCTTGTAATTGAAACTTATCAACCCGAGAACCTCACCCCCTGGCCACAAGAATGAGGTCTGGGATGAAGCCATGTAGCTGGAGGATCTCTTTCTTCCTCTGGGATCATGAACTGTTCACAGGACCTCATTCTACCTGCACCCCCTTTCCTCAGTTGTGTGCAAGAACAGTCTGCAGACTGAAGTCAGTCTGTACCAGGATGTAGAGGCGAGAGTCAGAGAGACAGCAGTAGTTATATTGGTTGAGCTCCTCAGTTCAGTTCAGTTCAGTCACTCAGGCATGCCCGACTGTTTGCAACCCCATGGACTGCAGCATGCCAGGCTTCCCTGTCCATCACCAACTCCCGGAGCCTGCTCAAACTCATGTCCATTAGTTGGTGATGCCATCCAACCTTCTCATCCTTTGTTGTCCCCTTCTCTCACCTTCAATCTTTCCCAGCATCAGAGTCTTTTTCAATAAGTCACTGCATCAGGTGGCCAAAGTATTGGAATTTCAGCTTCAGCATCAGTCCTTCCAATGAATATTCAGGACTGATTTCCTTTAGGATGGACTAGTTTGATCTCCTAGCAGTCCAAGGGATTCTCAAGACTCTTCTCCAACACCACAGTTCTAAAGCATCATTTTTTTTGGCACTCGGGTTTCTTTACAGTCCAACTCTCACATCCTTACATGGCTACTGGAAAAACCATAGCTTTGACTAGACAGACCTTTGGTGGCAAAGTAATGTCTCTACCTTTTAATATACTGTGTAGGTTGGTCGGAGAGGGCAATGGCACCCCACTCCAGTACTCTTGCCTGGAGAATCCCATGGATGGAGGAACCTGGTGGACTGCAGTCCATGGGGTCGCTAAGAGTCAGACATGACTGAGCGACTTCACTTTCACTTTTCACTTTCATGCCCTGGAGAAGGAAATGGCAACCCACTCCAGTGATCTTGCCTGGAGAATCCCAGGGACTGGGGAGCCTGGTGGGCTGCTGTCTATGGGGTCCCACAGAGTCGGACACGACTGAAGTGACTTAACAGTAACAGTAACAGATTGGTCATGGATATAGCCAGGTTGAGCTCCTGGATATAGCCATACCTGAAGCCCTCAGTCTTGTCAGTATCACAAGCCAACCAATTTCTTGGGTATTTAAGCTAGTTTAGTGGGTTTCTGTTCCTTGCAGTCATGACAGTCTTGACTAATTTATAAATTAGTTTCGGGAAAGGGAAGGATATTGAAGGAAGTAACTTAAAATGTGAAATTGGCTGAACAAAGGTAAAATAGAGGGCCAGGGCCACCACAGACATACATATTCATTATGAACAGGACTTCAGGCATTGTGCTCTGCACAACCTCCCCAGATGTATGTCACACCCCGTAGAAGAGCCTTTTTCTGGAGACCAGACATCTATTATGTAGAAAAATAGCTGATTAAATTGTTGCCTGTTTTATCTTGGCACTCTAACAGTGTATCACCTGAGACTGTGGCTCAAGTGTCTTTGGAGGAAAACATCAGGATGTTGGAATACCTGGGAGCTTCCACGAAGTCTTCTGCAAGGTCTTATAAGATGGATACAAACTCCCTCTATCTGCTCCTTCTTAAAGCAACGTTAGCACTTCTTTGATTTTGTGAGATTGCCAGAGCTCAATTCTCTGCCCCAGGCTAAAAAACAAAGTTACTAAGAATGAGATGGGGAGAAAAGGCTGGGATTTATCAGAAATCTGGTGGGTACTTTCAAACACTGAACACTGCCTGTCTCTAAAGGCACAATTACCCTCATTGGGACGACCCTATTGGCTGAGTCTGTCTGCTTTCTAGATTGTAACCTGGGGCAAGATAGATGCTATGGGGATGGGCAGGCACAGGTCTGTTGCTAGGAGACAGGATCTACCAAGGTTGGCCTCCAGACTCCAAGATCCTGGTGAGGTTTGGAGAACCAAATCATCTGGGCATCCAACCACAGCATCCCATCCCTCTGGACACAGTGATTGGTTCGTGGCTGGACATGTGACACAAATGGGTCAATCAGAGTGTTCCTTGCTTTCTAATGTGAGACAGCTCTTCCTTTAGGGCCTAACTATTAGGATTTGGATTTTGTTTTGGTTTTGTTTTTTGCCACTGCTTGGACTGAGAGGCAGCAAGGCAGAAATCATGCCTGATAAGGAATTGTCAGTCTTGCTAATTACAGACTTTCTTAAGTCAATAAAATCCCTGTCTGCTTGAGCACGTAGAGCTAGGTTTCTGATACTTGAAATAGAAATACCTAAGACCTTAACAAAATTTAGGCACTGTTCATTGAGCTGCAGCCAAGTGTGAGGCCCTGTTTTAAGATGGTACATGCACATTGTATTGATTCTTTGTAACCCTCCACGAAGGAGGAACTGTTGCTCTCCCCAATTTTTCACATAATGAAAGTGAGGGTGAAAGTATGAAATCATTTGCTGAAGGACAGAAAGAGATAACTCTGATGCTTAGTGATGAGTACCATTGACAAGAATGTTTTCCTTCAAAAATTCATCTGTTTGGGGACTTCCCTGGTGATCCAGTGGTTAAGCATCTGCCTTGCAATGCAGGAGATGAGGGTTCAATCCCTGGTCAAGGAACTAAGATCCCCACATGCAGGGGCAGCTAGGCCCGAGAGCAGCAACTACTGAGGATGTGCACTCTAGAGCCCGTGCTCCCCAACAAGAGAAGCCCCTGCACATTGCAACTAGAAAAAAGCCCAAGTCACAACAAAGACCAAGCACAGCCTAAATACAAAAAGAGCCATCTGTTTTCCCATGTTCAAGACTTGCCGGGGTCCAGCCCCCGCAGGATCCAGGGAAACCCGAAGGAGAAACGGCGTCGGCGATTGCAATTGATTTAGAGAGAGAAAGATAGTTAAAAATGTTGTAGATAAGAAAATAGAGGAGAGAAAAAAAGAGGCTGATGTTCCTTGGTTTATACAGAAAGTCAATAAAGTCAAAAGACAAGAGACTTGCACCGTCTACGTGAGGCCGCAGGTGCCCTCCCGGTCTCCCAAGGGAGTGCCCGTTCAGGTCTTAGAAAGCCAGACAAATAAGTAGACACGGCGGACTTCTGTACTCCAGATGGGAACTGGCCTGAAAGAGAGAGTAAGAGGAGGAAAATGATTGACATGAGGAGACCAAGCTGCTTTGATCAGCGAGGCCCATAGCTTTATTTTTAAATGGGACTTATATACCTTTTTCGCACATAGAGGGAAATGAAAGATGCAAGGTCATACAGAGTCAGCCCAGCATTCCAGCAGTGTTGCCCTTATCGAAACCATGATTTTTCTGCATACCTTTTCCACAAAAGATGTTGTGTACAGTGTCTTCTGGCCTTGGAGGCCTGTGAACATTTTATGACCCTCTTTTGATAAAGGCTGCTCAACCAGAAAACTTATTTTTCCCTCAAAGTGTTTTTTCTTTATATTTCTAATCTATGTCAGCCTCAGAAAATGCCAAACAGAGTTACGTTTTTTACAGAGCAAAGGTGCAGTGAGTTACAAGAAAGAACCAATTAGCTCAACAGTCTGATATGGTTAAATTCAAGGCTACACTTGTTTTTCTAGCATTCTCACTATGTAAACTAATGCATTCCCAGGTGCACAGTGGATAAGAGATATGGGAACTTATTAACAAGCATTGGCCCAAAAATGAAATCCTACATCAGCACTAGCACTACTCTAATAACTTTTAACTCTTTCAAAGGCTCTGTGTTTTAGGCTTTCCATGCTTCTCACAGTTGGGAGGCTGTAAATAATTGTATGCATAGCTGAAAGAGTCTGGATATACCTGCCAAGCAAGCTAGAATGCTAATAGAGGGGGTTTGATTTGAAATATTTCTCTCATGTCCAGGAGACTTATTAGCTATAGCCCTAAGTTGATTTTCTCCAGAGAAAGGTGGTCAGGGTTAGCCCCCTGTTAATGTCAGAGGAGTTGGGGAAAGTCATGAAACAGTAAAACAGACAGATTCAGGTTTTCGGGTAGATGCTCGAGAAAGCCTAGGGAGCCCCTTGAGTTCTGAAGCCTTGCTTAACAGTTCTCTTCCACATGACTCTGTCATGGGTGGGATCTCCCGTGGCGGCTTCCAGCAAAGACTGTTTCATCTGGGCTTCCCCGGTAGCTCAATAGTTAAAAAGAAAGCTGCCTGCCAACTCAGGAGACAAGGGTTTGATCCCTGGTCTGGGAAGATCCCACATGCCATGGGGCAACTAAGCCCATGCATCACAACTATTGAGCCTTTGCTCTAGAGCCTGGGAACTGCAACTACTGGCCCTCATGCCTCAACTATTGAAGCCCAGGAGCTCTAGAGCCTGTGCTCACAACAAGAGAAGTCACCGAAATGAGAAGCTCATGTGCCGCAACTAGAGAGTAGCCTCCACTCGCTACAACTAGAGAAAAGCCCAAGCAGCAGTAAGGACTGAGCACAGTAAAAAAAAGTAAATACATAAATTTTAAAAAGATTATTTTATTCATCTAGCTTTATAAGCTCTTTTGGTTTTTATAGTTCATATGACATGCCTTTTTTGGAAAGTAAGTGGAATATAGGAGGGATAGACATAAATCCATAACATAAAATCAGAATCATCATAATGTAATTTCTTCTTATACTGAAGACATTTTGAGTAAAATTTCTGTTCTTTCCTGGCAACCCGTTCTGGGGCTTGTCAGTTCCTTGGTTAGACAATGCAAAAAATCTGCCTCCTTGTAACTCCTACCTCTTATTTCTCATCTGGTGTCTCAGCAGTTTAAACCATTCTTAGAACCAGGCAGGAGCACCCATAATCCTGCAACTGGAGCTACACAGAACCAAAGCAAAATTTCTGAGCTTCCTGGAAGGCAAGGCAAAGAGGATGAGTCCCTTTGTACGTACAGTCTGGTCAAGCAGCAGACCGGCTCTACCAGGAGCACCTGATTTTGTCGTGGGAATCACTGGAGAATGGGTTTATTGCAGTGATCCTCAACCAGGGGCAACTTCCCCCCTCAAGGAACACTTGGCAATGTATGGAGACATCTTTGGTTGTCACAACTGGGTGGGGGAGGAGGAATGGACTACTGGCGTGTGGTGGGTAGAGGTCAAGGATGATGCTGGCCAGCCTGCAATGCATGAGACGGCCTCCAACCACCAAGAGTGATCCTATCCAGAATGCTAATAATGCTGACATGAGAAAGCCTGTTATTATCATGGAGTAATTCACAAGAGTGCCATCTGCATCATTAGTGGAAGCAAACAGAACTGTCTGGCCTCTAGCAGACCTTCTCATGGTCTGTGTGGATACCATGATTGCAGCCAAAAGGGCCATCTTGTCCCAGTAGGACCTCAAACTGGACTCCTCTCCTTCCTGTGGAAATGACAGGCTGGTTTCCCAGGACTATTGCCCATGGGGAAAGGACTCCTGGCCAGGCTTGAGGCTGACTCTTAGTGGCCCATTGGATTGGGGGTCTTGTGAAGGTCTGTCTACAGGGTTAGGAAACTACGTTCATTCACTGAAACCAGATTCTCAACAGCCTGTTGAGGCAGGGCCCAAGCACAGCCACCAAGACCCATCTGATCATTCCAGACAGAGCCAACTTCTCCGTGTTAATTGCACCAGACCTCCAAGATTGTCATGGTAGGTTGCTGTCCAAGGTACTGGTCCTTGACATGCTTGCTAAGCCCTGTCACCCACTGGCTTCAAGGGCCCACCCCAACCTCCTCCTTTCTACCCCTTTCATTCTGTCTCTGGCCTAACACCTGCCCACCTTGGACCTGATTATATCCTGATGACTTTTGTTGTTTTTTCCTTTTGACCTGGGGGCCAGTTTCCCAGCCAGCTAGTGCACCAACCATTCAGCTTCCAGCCTCTTCCCACAACAGGGTTTTGCTGGGCCATTCTCATGTCCACCCCCACTGAGCCCCAGCCAGCATCTCGAGGATTGAAAGCTCCTTCCTCCCCCTCCTCTCCTTCATCCTTGGAAGGGAAGCTCTCCTTTCTTAACTCCCAGCCACAACCTGACTAGTGATTTCTCAGTTATAACAATCTAATGAGAGAGATTGTGTCCAAGTGGTGCTAGTGGTAAAGAACCCATCTGGCAATACAGGAGACATAAGAGACACAGGTTCAATCCCTGGTTTGGGAAGATCCCCTGGAGGAGGGCATGGCAACCCACTCCAGTATTTTTGCTTGGAGAACCCCATGGACAGAGGAGCCTGGCAGGGTATAGTCTGTGGGGTCTCAAAAAGTCATACATGACTGAAGCAACTTACCTCGTGGCACACACGCAATGAGAGAGAGCTATTGTTTATCTTCATTTTATAGATAAGCAACTAGAGGCTCAGAGGGGTCAAATGACCTGCCCAAGCGTACTTTTCAGAACATGGTGGAGTCAGGATTTGGACTCTCCATTCAAGTTCCAGGAGTCTGTGATCTCAGCCTCATGACACTGCCTCATTTACCCACATCATTCAGAGCTTGTGACAGCAAACTCCTTACGTGAGTCCAACCACCAAGCCTTTGCACAAACTGGGATGGCCTCCCTGCCCAGAATGGGACAACACCCAGCATCTGCAGAAGGGCTTCTCCCTGGAGTCATTCTCTCTGGTACATTCTCCCCGACCTCCACCCTTCATCCCACAAGCCCCCTATCTCCTGGAGGAGGGCATGGCAATCCACTCCAGTATTCTTGCCTGGAAAATTCCATGGACAGAGGAGCCTGATGGGCCACGTCCATGGGGTTGCACAGAGTCAGACACGACTGAGCACACACACATGGGTTGCCAAAACACTGTTTATTGCTGGCTGGGGCATGGGTAGATAGGAGTCTGGGGGGCCCGAGGGTCCACTTTCCGAGCCCCACAGCCCCACTGATGAAGAGAGCCCAGGGGCAAGTGACTCTCCTGGAGGTCATCCCATCTTAGCACTGCTGGGCCCTGGTACTTGAAGGTAAATTCATCCTTGTTTACCGTTGAGAAGAAGCGCTGTTGACCCAGCGGGGCCTCCAAGTGGCTATACTTGCACTGTGGAGTCAGGGTGGGGGAGCCTGGCAGGGCAGCCTGGAGGGCGGCTGACCCACCCAGGCCACCCTGGGAACATAAAAGTGTGGGGAGAGACTCAGCCAGGTTTGGCCCATGACTGGGTCCTGGAGAGGTGAGCAAAATGTTGGAGTGACACAGGAGCTGGATGAGAAGCTGAAGAGAAACCAGTGCAGGCCCCAGGAGAGACCCCATGGCCTTGTTGACTTTAGGTGATTCTGAGCTCACCCTTAGCTTGGAATGTAACTGTGGCTCACCACAGTTGCACCTGAACTGACCGTGATGGGCCCCTGAGCCTTGGGTGATCCTAGAGTGACCCTGAGCCGTAAAGTGAAAGTGTTAGTCACTCATTCGTGTCTGACTCTTTGTGACCCCATGGAGCCACCAGGCTCCTCTGTCCATGGAATTCTCCAGGCAAGAATACTGGAGTGGGTTGCCATGCCCTCCTCCAGGGGATCTTCCTGACCCAGGAATCCAACCCATGTCTCCTGCCTTGCAGGCAGATTCTTTACCATCTGAGTCACCAGGGAATCCCGACCCTGAGCAGATGTGAGACTAGTTCTGATCTGAGAGGTTACCTGGTTAAGGAGATACCCTCTCTTCCTCCCTCACCTGCTGTAGCAGCTCCTCCGTCACAGAGGCTGGAGCTATTCCGTGTGGCTTCAGCATCTTCTGGTTCGTGGTTAAAAAATCTACGTCTGGAGATTTGGGTGGGGTGGCTGAGCTGAGGGGCTGAGGGAGGAAGAGCAGAGCCCAGGGGGAAAGGACGCGGGAGACTAAGGATGCAACAAGGGTTCAAGGGCGACGCCTGGGTTCCTGCTGAAGTTGTCAGGGGAGGAGGATGCGTTAGGAAGCAGGGAGGGTAAGGGAGTGGGGGGGGGGATTGGGGGGGGAATGAGGTGGCCAGGGGCGGGGCAAGGGCAGAAGATCCGGGGTGAGGGGCTGGTGGGAGGACAGGAAGAGTGGACTAGCTGGTCAAAGGGTGGAGCCAGAGTGTTGCAGAGGAGGAGGAGGGCTAAGAGTCTTGAGAGGGTGGATATGGAGAGGAGAGGAGCCATACCAGAGGGGCGGAGTCATGCAGGGATGGAGGGGGTTGTTGAGAGTCACGATGACGAGGGCATGGGGTTGTTCAGGGTCAGAGCTGGGAATCTTGGCCCAGGGCGTGAGATCTAACCCTTCAGGAGGCTGAGCCAGAGGCAGGCAGTGGGCGAGGTGGGATTGGCCTGGGGCGGGACCACAGAGGTAGCAGGGGTAGGGCGGGGCTTCCCAAGGTGGGCGGGGCCTCGCTCACCACCGGTGCCCTCTGGCAGGTTGCTGCGCTGCAGGTGGAGGTTGGGTGCTTTCGGCGGCTTTGGCATCCCAGGGGGTAAATAGTCCGTGCCCATGGAGGTCTGGAAGAACTGTCCGAGCAGCGACGGCTCTCCTAGGGTTATGTGACTCTGCAATGTCTCATGAGGCACGTGGCGGCTGGCTAGCTTGGTCGTTCGCAGGGGCTGTAAGGACCACAGGACATCTGGGAAGGTCCCCTCGTCACGGAGGTCCCAAGGCCGGGGATGAAGTTCAAAGCGGGAGCTGTGTGACCTTGGACGGTTCACACTCTCTCTGGGTCCCACGTGATGGCGCTGGCGATTGGTACTGTTATTTCAGTTTACAGACAACCAGTGAGGTATGAAATGGTTAAGTGGCTCGCCCTACATCCCGCAAATAGATCCAGGAGATCCCTGTACACATGTCCAGCTCCCTCCCACATCAGGGCCTTTGAACTTGCTATTATTCACTCTGGGAAACAGAGAAAAGCCCTGTTTCCCTGACTCGCCCTGCAGCCTTTCGCCTTCCTGCTGACCTGACGGTAGAAGAAGTGTGTGGAGGTGGTGAGGCTCCCTGGACCGGGACACCCGTTTCCTTCCAGGATGTGTGACTCCGGAGTCTGGTCATGGTGAAGAAGGAAAGGTTCTGCCAGTGGCAGGGTAGGTCCTGAGCAATGCTGGGTGGCTGTTGTGGGAGTGAGGGGGCAGGGCAGGCAGCTGGATCTCACCTGGCTCCCGGGCATAGAAGTGTTCCCTCTTGGTGGTCCTGTCGTGGAAGAGGCCATCCCCAGGACGGATGTTCACGCAGTGGATGTGGGCTGAGGCCTGG
Organism: Redunca redunca; assembly: GCA_006410935.1. Classification (NCBI taxonomy): domain Eukaryota; kingdom Metazoa; phylum Chordata; class Mammalia; order Artiodactyla; family Bovidae; genus Redunca; species Redunca redunca. The sequence continues at coordinate 10,066 of SJYQ01095218.1, forward strand.
GCCTTGTCATACCTCCAGGTAAGGGGATGGGAAGCAGGAGGTGGATCCATCTGATCCGAGCCCTTACAACTCCCAGGAAAAGGGAGGGAGGGACAGGCTTCCCAATGGCCAAGCTGTGTGGTGCTGATTGTGAGTGATCTGGCACAATAGTGGGCCTTGCCTGTGGGTGATGGAGACTTCAAGGGCACAGTGTTGGCCCTAGAGACTTAGGTGACCCACCTCACGTATCGCTGGGAACCCTTCCACCCTGTCTTGGTAGAAAAGGCCATGGTTCCTTTGTACCTGTCCGGGGGCAGATCCGGAGGCCCGTAGGCTTGTTTCTGCTCTGTGCACATAGGCCTGTAGCCAATCTTGAAGTCTCCCAGTTCTGTGCTGGAGGAGGCCTGTGGGTGGACAGGAGTGGGGAGGGCAAGACCACCTAGCCCCCATCGCTTCTCCTCCCCCTGACCCCCCACCTGCAGCACCAGCCCAGTCTCAATTTACCCTCTTATACGGCAAGGCAGGTGGGCCTGGCAGGGCCTGGAACTGTCTCTGGTAGGAGGTGCTGTCATCCTGTCTTTTGTGCTCCCACTGGAGGGGATTGGGCCCACCTGAGGATGAGCAAGAGGAGAGAGAATGGGATCAATTCTTGGCAGCTTCAGGACCACTGGGATTCTATTCCTCACCTGGGAAGGGCAGGTGGGCAGTCCAGACTAGCTTAGCCAAAGGCCTATCTGGAAAACATCAAAAATAAGAAGTAGAGACTTCCACGGGGTTCCCTGGTAGTTTAGTGGTAGAGAGTCCACCTGCAATGTAGGAGCCGCAGGCGCAGCAGGTTGGATCTCTGGGTTGATCCCCTGAAGAACCACTCCAGTATTCTTGCCTGGAGAATCCCATGGGCAGAGGAGCCTGGCGGGCTCTAGTCCATGGGGTGACTCCCAATGCAGGGGGCCTGGGTTCATTTGATTTTGGTCAGGGAACTAGACCCCACATGCCACAACGAAGATCAAAGATCCCATGAGCCAAAACTGAGACCCAGTACAGCCATCTATCTATCTATCTATCTATCTATCTATCTATCTATCTATATATTTTTTTTAAACGACAACAAGGGAGTTCCCTGATGGCCTAGTGGTTAGGATTCCAGGTTGTCACTGCTGTGACCCAGGGTCAGTCTCTGGTCGGGAGCTGAGATCGCACAAGCTATATGTTCCTCTGAGTCACAGAATTGGAAAAATCATACAAATGACAGCGACCCTTTGTTGCTATCTGTCAGGCACGTCCTGCACTCGGGGTTCTTTTGGCTTTACCATTAACTATAAAACTGGTTGTTGCACCCACTTTGCAGACGAGTAAACTGAGGCTAGAAGAGGTTGTCTTCCTCAGAGTCACACAACTACTGAGGTGACAGGGCTGGGTGGTAGAGGTGGAGGACACTTAGCAGATTTGTTTAACCCCAAACCAGCTTCATGACTCTGCCCACAACAAAGCATCCTGGAGAGCTTTGGGAGATGTGCTCATTCTGTGGATGCAGAAACTGAGGTCAAGGAGGTTCCAGGGTTTCTCAGCCTCTGAGCTGTTGACATTTAACGTGAAAGTGAAACTGTTAATCGCTCGGTTGTGTCCCACTCTTTGCGACTGCATGGACAGTAGCCCGCCAGGCTCCTCTGTCCATAGGGTTTTCCAGGCAAGAATGCTGGAGTGGGTTGCAATTGCCTTCTCTAGGATGTCTTTCTGACCCAGGGGTCGAACCCAGGTCTCCTGGACTGGCAGGCAGATTCTTAACCAACTGAGCCACCAGGGAAGCCAACATCTGGATAATTCTTCACTGTGGCGAGCTCCCCTACGCGAGGTAAGATGTTCAGGAGCATCCCTGGCTTCCATCAACTCCCTGACAGTAGTATTCTCTCCTTCCCGTCGTAAAGACAAAAAGATGATCATCAGACTCTGCCAGGTGTCCACTGGGGACGAGGAGCAGAATCCCTGTTTGCCGCAAGAATAAGTGTGTCAGTGAAATTGCCTAGGGCGCCCGGGCGCGCACTCACGGAGGCGGCAGGCAGGCTCTCGGGGCTTCAGGCAAAGGTCGTGGAGCGGGAAGAACTCCCGGTACGTGGTGGGCGGGATGCGCAGCTTGGCTCGGTCGCCGGACGGCAGCGAGTCGCGGTCGAAGATGAGGCGCGCTCCGCGGATGTGTTCGCGAGCGCGCCCCGACGGCTCTGGGCAGCCGTAGTCGCCTCGCGCGGTGGAGAGGCCGGTGTGTGCGCACGCTTCCGCGTGCACGTGCAGGCGACTGGCTTGCATGGCGAGTGTGCGCTCCCGCGCCAGTTCCCGCTCCCTCAACAGCGCAGGTGGCGGGGGCTCATAGGCGCAGCGCGTCTCCGACAGGCGCTCCTGGCCAGCCCAGCGCGCATCCTTTTGGAAGAGGGATGCGCAGGGCGGCGGCGGGCACAGCGGCCCACGGATAGAGCCCGAATAGGCGGGAAAGTCCCGGTGCGATGTGGACTGCTTGGCGTCCGCCTGTAGCCGCGGGTCCGGCCCCAGTGCGAAGTGCGAGGCCTTGAGGAAGTCCAGCCCGGACGCTGGGCACGGCAGGAGGGCGCCCGCGGCCATAGCGGGGGGAGGTGCCACCTGCGAGGAGGCGGAGACAGGAATGAGCAGGTCCCACGGTGGGCTCGGGGTTGGAGGCATCCTAACAGTTTTAAGGATTCTACTAGCGGTCCAGTGGTCCGGACTCCTAGCTTTCACTTCCAGGGACCAGGGTTCAACCCTGATCGGGGAACTGAGATCCCGCAAGCCCCGTGGTGCAGCCCTCACCTCCGCACAAAAGAAACAGGTGTAGCCCCTTTGCCTGCCCGCAGGGAAAGTAGAGACAGAAATAATCACTTGTTTGGCATTTAGAGTGTGCCAGGCACGGTTCTCGGAGAAGGCAATGGCACGCCACTCCAGTACTCTTGCCTAGAAAATCTCATGGACGGAGGAGCTTGGAAGGCTGCAGTCCATGGGGTCGCTACTAGTCAGAGACGACTGAGCGACTTCACTTTCACTTTTCACGTTCACGCACTGGAGAAGGAAATGGCAACCCACTCCAGTGTTCTTGCCTGGAGAATCCCAGGGACGGGGGAGCCTGGTGGGATGCCATCTATGGGGTCGCACAGAGTCGGACACGACTGAAGCCACTTAGCAGCAGCAGCAGCAGGCAGGGTTCTAGGCTCCCGGAGAGGGTTCATCAACATACCTAGAGCCCTACCTTTGTGGAGATGGTAACGGGAACATACAATAATGAATAAATGTAATCACATCAACTGCAGAGTAAGTTACAAGGTGGTAAGTGCCTTGGGGGGGAAAAGTCACATGGCATTAAAGATAGGGTTTGGGCTAGAAGCCTTGTTGTTTTAAGTAGTCAGGAAAGGCTGACTTGGTGGTGCAGTGGATAAGAATCCACCTGCCATTGCAGGAAGCATGGGTTCGATCCCTGGTCTGGGAAGATTCCATATGCTGCAGATCAATTAAGCCTGTGGGAGCCACAACTACCAAAGCCCACACTCTAGGAGCCCATGTATCACAAGAGAAGCCACGGCATTGAGAAACACACACAAAATGAAGTACCTCCCTGGTTGCCACAACTAGAGAAAGCCCACATGCAGCAACGAGGAGCCAGTGCAGTCATAAATAAATGAATACATAAATTTTAAAATTAGTCAGGGAAGGCATCACTAAGACGATAGTTCAGCAAAGACCTGGAAGGAGGGGCAGTGGGGCATTTGGGTATTGGGGGGCGGTAATAACATTCTGGGCAGAAGAAACAGCAGGTACCAAGGCCCTGTGGCTGCTGCAGAGACATAGGAAGAGCTGCAGAATTAACCACTGCATTTGACAGTTTGCTACCGGGACCCACTCTCTTCACTATCAGTCTGTTGTGAAGACCATGGGCCTCCCCTCCTTCATGCCTGGGAAACCACTTCTGTCTCCTCCGAGCTCTGGCCACTGTCCCATCTCTGCCATACCCCTCTCCTCGCTGGTCTTCCTGCCCTCAGCAGTTTTCCCAGGCTCTGACTGTTCTTTCTGTCTTCTAGCTGTCTGCATTTTACACACCTCTTACTCATTTCTCTGACCTTTAGCTCCGGACTCTCAGCACCCCACTTAGACTTTTTGGCTTTTGCTCAGAGCTGAGATGTCTCCCTCACCCATCTCTGCCCCTCAGAAACCAGATCCTTGGATACCACCAACACCTCTGACTCACTCAGCATCACCTCCTTCAGGAAGCCCTCCCAGACCGCTTCAGCCCACAACTATTGGTTCACATCAATCTTTTCAGAAAACACACATCAAGGTTGTTTTTTTTTCCCCCTGATCATTTTACCACCTAAAATAGTTGAAGATCAAGAAGCTTTCAAATAGTTTGTGGGAAAATCTGACGACTGAAATGACTAGCTGGGTCACCTTGGAATAATTAACTGGGCTCCTGTGAGCTTCATTTTGCTTCCTGATCAGGGCTGAAGAGAGGCCTACCTTGAGGAGGGGATGGAAGCTAGTGAGTCTTAGGAGACGCACTAGGCATGGGTATGACCCTCGAGACTCCCTCAGTCCATGGTCCCCTAGAGGATGCTCAGATGTTCCATCTGGGGATTCATCCAAGTGTGGTCTGGCCCTGCCCATTGTGACCCAATAAGCTGCCTGGGACGATGCTGTCACAACAACTCTGGGGGCAACCAGGAGGAAAATCAGGAGCAAGGACAGAGGATCCTGCCCCCTGAGAGCTCGAGGGAGCCTGGCCTGTGACTTGACTTCTCAAAGACTCAGTTTTGTCATCTGGAAAATGGGGCTGGAGATGGCAGCCACTTCAGTGGGGGAGGATTTGATGCCAGAGACCACCTGAATGCATTATCACCATTTCCCCAGGTTTTATTTCTCATCAGCTTTCTAATGCTTGTCTGCACAGGATGGGCCAAACTCTCTGAGTCACCATACCTCTTAATGCCACTCCAGGGCTCACAGATCTCCAGTGTAGCCTTAAAGACATCTGTGCTTCCCACCTTCAGCCCCAAGACCACCAGGAACACACATGTATTTGAACACACAGGGCTTGTTATTTACAGCAGTGGGTGCAATGCATGTCATGGATCTGGGCTTTGTCTTCGGTGCTTCCAGGGAAGTTTCAATACATGGGACTTTGCTGTGTGTTGGATGCTCTGTAAAGAGCAATACTGCATAGGAACCTGGAATGTTAGGTCCATGAATCAAGTCAAATTGGAAGTACTCAAATAGGAGATGGCAAGAGTGAATGTCAACATTCTAGGAATCAGTGAACTAAAATGGACTGGAATGGGTGAATTTAACTTAGATGACCATTATATCTACTACTGTGGGCAGGAATCCCTTAGAAGAAATGGAGTAGCCATCAAGGTCAACAAAAGAGTCCGAATGCAGTACTTGGATGCAATCTGAAAACGACAGAATGATCTCTGTTCGTTTCCAAGGCAAATCATTCAATATCACAGTTATCCAAGTCTATGCCCCAACCAGTAATGCTGAAGAAGCTGAAGTTGAATGGTTCTATGATGACCTCCAAGACCTTTTAGAACTAACACCCTAAAAAAGATGTCCTTTTCATTATAAGGGACTGGAATGCAAAAGTAGCAAGTCAAGAAACACCTGGAGTAACAGGCAAATTTGCCCTTGGAATACGGAATGAAGCAGGGCAAAGGCTAATAGAGTTTTGCCAGGAGAACGCACTGGTTATAGCAAACACGCTTTTCCAACAACACAAGAGAAGACTCTACACATGGACATCACCAGATGGTCAACACCGAAATCAGATTGATTATATTCTTTGCAGCCAAAGATGGATAAGCTCTATACAGTCAGCAAAAACAAGACCGGGAGCTGACTGTGGCTCAGATCATGAACTCCTTATTGCCAAATTCAGACTTAAATTGAAGAAGGTAGGGAAAACCACCAGACCATTCAGGTATGACCTAAATCAAATTCCTTATGATTATACAGTGGAAGTGAGAAATAGATTTAAGGAACTAGATCTGATAGATAGAGTGCCTGATGAACTATGGACGGAGGTTCATAACATTGTACAGCAGACAGGGATCAAGACCTTCCCCACGGAAAAGACATGCAAAAAAGCAAAATGGCTGTCTGGTGAGGCCTTACAAATAGCTGTGAAAAGAAGAGAAGCGAAAAGCAAAGGAGAAAAGGAAAGATATTCCCGTTTCAATGCAGAGTTCCAAAGAATAGCAAGGAGAGATAAGAAAGCCTTCCTCAGCGATCAATGCAAAGAAATAGAGGCAAGCAACAGAATGGGAAAGACTAGAAATCTCTTCAAGAAAATTAGAGACACCAAGGGAACATTTCATGCAAAGATGGGCTTGATAAAGGACAGAAATGGTATGGACCTAACAGAAGCAGAAGATATTAAGAAGAGGTGGCAAGAATACACAGTAGAAATATGCAAAAAAGATCTTCACGACCAAGATAATCACGATGGTGTGATCACTCATCTAGAGCCAGACATCCTGGAATGTGAAATCAAGCGGGCCTTAGAAAGTATCACTACGAACAAAGCTAGTGGGGGTGATGGAATTCCAGTTGAGCTATTTCAAATCGTGAAAGATGATGCTGTGAAAGTGCAGCACTCAATATGCCAGCAAATTTGGAAAACTCAGCAGTGGCTACAGGACTGGAAAAGGTGAGTTTTCGTTCTAATCCCAAAGAAAGGCAATGCCGAAGAATGCTCAAACTACCACACAATTGCCCTCATCTTACACGCTAGTAAAGTAATGCTCAAAATTCTCCAAGCCAGGCTTCAGCAATGCGTGAACCATGAACCTCCAGGTGTTCAAACTGGTTTTAGAAAAGGCAGAGGAATCAGAGATCAAATTGCCAACATCCGCTGGATCATGGAAAAAGCAAGAGAGTTCCAGAAAAACATCTATTTCTGCTTTATTGACTATGCCAAAGCCTTTGACTGTGTGGATCACAATAAACTGTGGAAAATTCTGAAAGTGATGGGAATACCAGACCACCTAACCTGCCTCTTGAAAAATCTGCATGCAGATCAGGAAGCAACAGTTAGAATTGGNGGATGTGATAGTTGGACTGTGAAGAAAGCTGAGTGCCAAAGAATTGATGCTTTTGAACTGTGGTGTTGGAGAAGACTCTTGAGAGTCCCTTGGACTGCAAGGAGATCCAACCAGTCCATTCTGAAGGAGATTAGTCCTGGGTGTTCATTGGAAGGACTGATGGTGAAGCTGAAACTCCAATACTTTGGCCACCTCATGTGAAGAGTTGACTCATTGGAAAAGACTCTGATGCTAGGAGGGATTGGGGGCAGGAGGAGAAGGGGACGACAGAGGATGAGATGGCTGGATGGCATCACCGACTTGATGGACATGAGTCTGAGTGAACTCCGGGAGATGGTGATGGACAGGGAGGCCTGGCGTGCTGTAATTCATGGGGTCGCAAAGAATCAGATATGACTGAGTGACTGAACTGAGCTGAACTGAACTGGATGCTTTTACTGGTTGGAAATTGGGCTTTCTTTTTATTTATTTATTTGCTGGCTGCGCAGCATGGCATATGGAATCTTAGTTCCCAGTTTGTTGTTCAGTCATTCAGACGTGTCTGACTCTTTGCGACCCCATGGACTGCAGCACACCAGGCTTCCCTGTCCTTTACCATCTCCCAGAGTTTGTTCAAACTCATGTCCATTTAGTCGATGGTGCCATCCAACCATTTCATCCTCTGTCACCCCCTTTTCCTCCTGCCCTCAGTCTTTCCCAGCATCAGACCAGCAATTGAACCCACGCTCCCCACATTGGGAGCACAGTCTTAACCACTGCATTGGCAGGGAAGTCCTATTGACCTCTTTTTCTTTTCTTTTTTAAATGTCTGGACAAATATAAATAATATTTTCAAAAAACCCCTTGGAATGGGGTGGGGAATGGGAAATTGATGTTTCATGTGGACAGAGTTTCAGTTTAGGGAGAAGAAAAAGTTCCGGAGGTGGACGGTGGGGATGGTTGTACCACAGTCTGAGTGCACTTAATGCCACTGAACACGTAAAGATGATTAAAATGGTGAGTTTTAAGTATATTTTACCACAATACAAGAAAAATTTAAAGGAAAAAGCAATTTCTTAAAAGAAAAAAAAGCAGATAAAATAAAAATGTAAGGATGGTGACTCTTTCACGCTGCCCCAGATCACCTACCGAATGACAGCTTCCTTCCATCCTTTCCTTTCTCTTTCTTCCTCCCTCCCTTTTTTTCTCCATCCCCCCTTCCTTCCTCACTCCTTCTCTCTTTCTCTCTTCCAATATAGGTGACATATAGCATTGTGTGAGCTGAAGGTGTAAAACATAGCAGTTTCTGATGCACTTCTTTTGCAACATGGCTATTCCTGTAGCCTTAGCCCACACCTGTTTGGCATCACCTCACTATCATTTCTTCTAGGGTCTGCAACAACTACCATCTGGTGTATTGTTGGGTTTTATGTTTATAATACAGTTTTGTGTGCATGTGCGTGTATGTGCGTGTGTGTGTGTGTGTGTGGTCTGTCATCTCTATACTTTAAATTCAGGCTCCAAGACTTATATACTGAATGAATTCCTTTTCACTAAATTTAAGCAAAGTGTTGTTTTGCCCACCGGGTTGAGGTTCCATCACTTGGTCCACATCCCAGGGTCCTGCTGAGGGCTTTGCTCCAGCCGTGTGTGCATGCTCAGTCGCTCAGTTGGGTCCGAGTCTTTGTGACCCCATGGACTGTAGCCCACCAAGCTCCTCTGTCCATGGGATTTCCCAGGCAAGAATACTGGAGTGGGTTGCCATTTCCTCCTTCAGTTTATCTTCCTGACTCAGGATCTAACCTGCATCTCTTGCATTGGCAGATGGATTCTTTACAGGTGAGCCACTGGGGAATCCCATGTTGATGCAAAAATACATTTTCTCTGCCTGCCTGGAAAAGGAGGATACAGGAGTGGGTAGGTGCTGTATGCTGTCTTAAAGCAAGGGGGAGAAGTAAGCTGTTATGGAGGAACTGAATAATCTTGATCACAACGTCTAAGGAATGAAGCAGCTTGGAAGCGGTGACTGGGGACTTCCCTGGTAGTCCAGTGGTTAAGAGTCTGCCTTCCAAAGCAGGGGACGCAGTTTTGATCCCTGGTCAGGGAACTAAGATCCCACATTCTGCAAGGCACCTAAGCCTGCATTCCACAATGAAAGATCCTGAATGCAGGATCTAAAACTCAAGGCAACCAAATAAATAATAAAATAGTTTTTTAAAGGAAAAAATAAGTGGCAGTTGGCAAAGACTCAGAGTCATTCAGATTAGCTGGGACACATCTGGTTGCTGTAATGATTTAGACAGCATTCATGTTTTGTCTGTGTTCAGACAGCATGATGGAGCGGGCTTGTTTTGTCTTCTTCCACCATGGTCACAGAGTGGCCTTGTCTGATGTAGGCATCCTGTGAAATTATCTGTGGCGAGCAGGAGAACACCAGCGCCCGACTGCAAGTGAGCTCCAGGCCAGCTCCTAGCAACCACAAGGCCAGCCGTGAATGCCAGGCCAGCTCCTGTCGCTTTCCCAAAGGTCAAGCTGAGCCCTAACCAGACAGTGATGGACACTGGGAGGGCTGGGCTGCCTGCCAGGCTCACTGCTGTCTCTTTGGTGCCTAGAACAGGGCTCGGCACACAGTAGGCATCAAAGAACTGTGGTGTGCTGTTACAAGGACCATGGGGACAGTACAGGCCCAGGAGAAGGGATCCGGCCACTCTGCAGCCCAAGGTCTCCTTCCCTTTGTAGGCCTTGGGCTTGGCTTTGATTTTTCCTGCAGTGTGTATGTATGTGTGTGTGTTTAAATGTTTATATATTTGGCAGCTCTGGGTCTTAGTTGTAGGATCTTTAATCTTTGCTGAGGCATGTGGGATTTTTTTGTTGTTGTTGCAGCATGTCAGGGGCTTCCCAGGTGGTGCTTGTGATAAAGAACCCTCCTGCCAATGCAGGAGAAATAAGAGATGCGGGTTCTATCCCTGGGTCAGGAAGATCCCCTGGAGGAGGGCATGGCAACCCACTCCAGTATGCTTGTCTGGAGAATCCCATGGACAGAGGAGCCTGGTGGGCTAAAGTCCATGGAGTCTCAAAGAATTGTACATGACTGAGTGACTGAGCACGCACACACAGCTTAAGAAGCAACATAGGGACTTCTCTGTTGGCCCAGTTGCTAAAACTCCATGCTGTCAATGAAGGGGGCCTGGGTTCAATTCCTGGTCAGAGAACTAGGTCCCACCTGCTGCAATTTAAAATCCCGCATCCCAAAGTGAAGATTGAAGATCCCATGTGTTGCAACTAACACCTGGCGCAGCCATATTAAAGAAAGAAAAAGAAGAAGTAACATATACAGTCATGTTAAGTAGTGTTACAAGCTAAGAAAAATAAGGTAGCAAGAAAACTGGGCAGGAAGTGCCTAGGGGTATGTGTATGTGGTCCCAGAGGAGAATGACATTTGAGTATATCTGAAAAGGAAGTGTTAGAGGGAGCCAGAGCAGTATCTGGAAGGAGAGCCTTCTGGGCAGAGCCAACAGCACGTGCAAAAGTCCTTGAGGCAGGTGTGGGCTGCAACTTCAAGGAACAGGAGAAAGGCAACATGGTTGGATATGAGTGAATCAGGCTGGATGAGTAATATGTGTCTAAATCAAGAGGAAATGTATTTGTTTCTTAAAAAAAGGAAGCCAGTCAGTATCATTAGTGATGCAAAACAAAACCACAATGAGATACCACTTCAGAGTCAGCAGGAGATAAGCTCCTGGGTGTCTCCTTACTGGTAAGCCAGCTTATCTTTCCTTGACCCTTATTTATTATTTTAGCCTTGGGGAAAATAGGAGAGCAGATGCAGTCTCGCAAAGGAGGAATGTATGTAGAGGAATTTCCTGAGTTGACTAAGAAGAGGACAAAGAAAGCCAATAAACTATGAGAAGAGAATGGAGGTGAGAGGATTAGGTGGCATATTGTGTGTACATTAGTCTGGACGGATCCCAAGCTGGCGTGACAATATTTTTGCACTTTGGATTAAATAAAATATACTATTAAAATGAATAGTGCAAGTGTTGGCAAGAAGGTGGAAAAATTGGAACCCTTGTGCATTGTGGGTGGGAATGTACAATGGTGCAGCCATTGTGAAAAATGGATTCGTGGTTCCTCATCAAGTCAAACATGGGGACTTCCCTGGTGGTCCAGGGGCTAAGACTGCATTCCCAATGCAGGGGGCCCAAGTTCGATCCTTTGTCAGGGAACTATATCTCACATGCTGCAACTAAGAGTTTGCGTGCCGCAACTAAGACCCGGCACAGCCAAATAAACAAATAAATTTTTTTTTTTTTAAAGTCAAACATAGTAGAATGGCCCGGCAATTCTACTCGTAGGTAGGAACTGAAAGCAGGGACTACAAGTACATGTACACCATGTTCACAGCAGCACTGTTCACAAAAGGCGAAAATGAGGCTTCCCTGGAGGTCCAGTGTTTAGGAAACCACCTGCCAATGCAAAGGACACGAGTTCAATCCCTGGTCCAGGAAGATTCCGAAGGGCAACACGCTCAGGGGCAACGAAGCCTGTGAGCCGCAACTACTGAGCGGCGTGCTACGGTTACTAGAGCTCGCTCGCCCTAGAACCGTTGCTCTGAAACAAGAGAGGCCACTGCAGTGAGGAGCCCTCGCACTGCAACTAGAGAGTAGCCCCTGCCTGTTGCAACTAGAGAAAGGCCTCCAGCCGCAACAAAGACCCAGTGTAGCAAAAAAACAAACAAAAAAAGAGGTAGAAACAATCCAAGTGTCCATCAACCAATGAGCAGATAAAAATATGATATAGCCAGAGCATGGAATATTATTCACCCATGAAAGGAATTAAGTACTATTGAGACATGCACAATGTGGAGAACTTAAAGAACAGGGTCAGTGAAAGAAGCCAGACACAAATGTTCACATATTACATGATTCTATTTGTAAGAAATGTCTGGAATAGGTAGCTCAGTAGACACAGACAGCGAAGGGTGGTTGCTAGAGACTGGGGGAGGAGTAATAGTGTGACTGCATGAAAGAGTGACAGGGTTTCTTTTGAGGGTGATGAAAACTATCAAGGTGGGATGTCTGTACACACGTGAATGTACTAAAGGCCACAGAATTGTACATCTTAAAACAGTGAACTTTTTGCTATGTGAGTGAGGGTGAAAGTCACTCAGTCGTGTCTGACTCTTTGTGACCCCACAGACTATACAGTCCATGGAATTCTCCAGGCCAGAATACTGGAGAGGAGGGTAGCTGTTCCTTTCTCCAGGGGATCTTTCCAACCCAGGGATCGAACCCAGGTCTCCCGCATTGCAGGTGATTCTTCACCGGTTGAGCCACAAGGGAAGCCCAAGAATACTGGACAGGGTAGCTTATCCCTTCTCCAGCGGATCCTCCCAACCCAGAAATTAAACCCGGGTCTCCTGATTTGCAGGCACATTCTTTACCAACTGAGCTCTCAGTTATGTGAATTTCACCTCAATTAAAAAAGAAACAAAGGGGGCTTCAGTGGTGGTCCAGCGGTTAAGAATCTGCCTTGCAAAGCAAGGGCTGCAGGTTTGATCCCAGGTTCAGGAAGATCCACATGACAACGGAGCAACCAAGCCCACGTGACACGACTACTGAGCCTGTGCCCTAGAGCCCGCTTGGCAACCTGAGAATTCACAGCAGTAAGAAGCCCTCCCGCAGCAACTCTCCACAATCCCAGACAGCCTGTGCAAAGCAACAGAGACCTAGCGCAGCCAAAAAATAAAATAAATAAACCTTAAACAATGAAAGGAAACAGGCTATGTTACCTCTTTGAAAGAATGTCTTTGATTTTTTTTCTCTTTCTTTATTTTTTAGATTATGAAAGTATGGTAATACATTTATGGGAGATTTGGAAAATATAGAACAAATTATTAATACATATAGTTTCACTATATCTTGCAATTATTTTTTAAAGTCGATAAATTAAGATTTTTAGTTGGAGTTCCAATATCAAACTCTCAAAAATCAATAGAATGAATATATAGAGAAGTAGAAGGATATAGTGGGCTTCCCTTGTGGCTCAGCTGGTAAAGAATCTGCCTGCAATGCAGGAGACTTGGGTTTAATCCCTGGGTTGGGAAGATCCCCTGGAGAGGGAACGGCTAGCCACTCCAGTATTTTGGCCTGGAGAATTCCATGGACTGTATAGTCCATGGGGTTGCAGAGAGAAGGATACAGCAGATCTGAAAAGGACTATGAGCCAATTCAACATAATTAAGATTTATGCAATCTTCACACAACAGTAGGATACAAATTCTGTTCAAGTTCCCATAGATTATAACCTAGGAGACCCTGGAACATATCCAGGGACATAAAAGAAGGTGCAAAAATTTCATGATCTAAAGGTACTGAAATTATACAGAATCTGTTTGTTCTCTTATCGCTGTGGAATTATGTGAGAAAATCAATATCAAAAGATATTTGAAAATAAATCACATAGTTTTAACTGCAGTGTGACATTGACCAAGAGAGATCTTTGACTTAGCCGTTGAAAGCTGCAGGAAAATTAGAAAACTGAAAAAACACGGGTGATTGCAGAGAAGAAAGCATTTAAGTGAGAAATTAATACCAAGGTGAGAAATTAATATCAAAGATACTTTAGAAACTCCATGTATTTGGAAATTAAACGTCCAATTTTAAATGATGGGGGAATCTAAGAAGCCATAACAAGGAAAACTAGAAAATATCTGTGATAGAATAAAAAGAGAATTTACCAGAATTTGTTGCATGCAGCTGAAGCTGCTCAACACAACTAAATACAATGTGGAATCTTGAATAAGGTATGAAACCAAATGCACACTAACACAAAATTTTGTGAAATTTGAACAAAATCTGTGTATTAGTCAATAATAGTGTGTCACATGTAAATTCCCTGTGCTTTGATTTTTTACAGCATAGCATTTCTTTATATTCTCAGAATTGGATTAGAAGTTTCAAGCCTCTTAAAAAATTTTCTTTAAATCACTAAGATAAACTTTCTAGACTTTTAGCAGTAATAGTAGATGCCAAAATACATGGAACTATATCAAAGTTTTGAGTGAATATAAAATAGAAATCTAGCATTTTATTCATACTAAGTCAAACAAAAATTAGTGTCTTTGATTTTTTTTCTGGCTAGTCCATACAGATGACACAAAATTCAAAGACTACAAAACAGTACAAAGGTGAACATTTAATCTCTTCCCAGTGATGACTAATGGCTGGCCATCTGGCTCCACAAGGATTGAGTCATTGGCCACTGCAGTCACTGACCTTTAACACCCCCTGAAAAGAGTTCCAGGTGGAGGATCAGAAACGAGTTGCTCTCTGCTCTGGGAAAATTGACAGGACAGGTCTTCAGATAGTGAAGATGTTTTCAGGAAAAAAATTTTATGAGTGGATTCTTGTCGATCTTCCCACACTTAGAAAAGCACTAAAATCATTAACTGCAGTATTTGCTCTTTGTAACCAGAAACAACTTTCCACTGGGATGCGTGATTACACATAATCTCCAAAATCAGACACGTGCAGACCTTCCGCTCAACTCTTCCTGAGACCTCTTGGGTTATAGTCCTCAATAAACCCCCCCAATAAAAGTGAAAAATACAGCTCTCATGGTGTGCGTTTTTATTTCAGTCAACATCAGCTACCCAATTATCCTCCGGGGATATTCCAGTTATCAGATTCTTGTCTATTCTAGACCGGTTCCATGCATTTCTCCTTTTTTTTTTTTTTTTTTTTAAGGGGACTAGTTTACTTATGCACGCATGCAGGAACT
>SJYQ01095221.1:0-79009 GCA_006410935.1 Redunca redunca
TGCTTCCTGTGCAGGCCCTGTGCTTCCCTGCCTCTCAGCCTTTGCTCGCCCAACTCCGGCCCCTAGAATTTCTTGCTGCTCCTCTTACTCTTCCTCCTCCCTTGGACTCAGCTTCCACGCCCAGTTTCCTCACTCAGCATCCACTGAGCACTGCTGAGCAGTGAGCCCGGTGAGGCAGGTGCAGATGTACTTTCAGGGGCCACTGTCTGTAGAAGGGGGGCTGCTGAGGGCTGAGGGGGAGCTGCACCAGCTGGACAGTTTGGAAGGTGGAACACAGCACTTCCAGGAAGTTTTTCTAGAGGAGAAGGGCTTGATCCAGGCCATGGGACTCCCTCTAATGGGGTTTGAACCCTCTATCTTTGAACTCTCTAACTAGAGCCCTCCTAGAGTGTATGGCAAGGGCTACCATGGAACATGTGCCTTCTATGTGCCAGCTCTTGACATTCAGTAATTTGTTTAATGCACACCAAATCCCAGGGGCCTGTATTATCCTCATTTCAAAGGAGGAGGACAGGACTCAAGAAAGTTAAATAACTTGGCCAAGGCCACAGCGCTGAGGAGCAGCAACCCCAGAGCCCTGAATGTGGGCGTGTTCGCAGTCTGCTGCCTCTGAGAGCTCATCACCCAGCCCTTGGGAGTATTCATTGTGGCTGTGTCTCTGCTCTCCCTGGCCCACCATGTGCTTTCTGAGGGATCACTCTCTTCTTCCTCCTGCCTGCCCACCTACCGCTCACCATCACCCACAGCAGCGGCTGTGTCCAAAATAGGCACCTCCAGAGTATGCCGCAGGTTTGAGCTGAGTCAGATCCAGCCAGCCAGCCCCTTGAAGAGAATGAATGTCTTTAACAGCTTATTGGACCAACGAAGAAGGAGAGGGAGCCCAGATCTGGGAGTTATTCCAAACCCTTTCTGATCTGCTCGCCATTTTGCCCACGCTTGAACAGCACACATCGATACTGAGCACCGTGGCTGTGCCCTCTGCTTTACTCAGCAAGAAGACTCAGCTGTGGCCTCAGATCGCAGCGACTGATACAAGGACAGCCCCACCATGCCTGAGTCCCACTGGAGGATGTCCTGTGTCCCTGTCCGTGAGCTTAGCACACGTGTTCAGACTCCCACCTAAAGCTGAACACGAGATGCCTGGTAACTGGGCCATAGTGTGGCCTCTGGGGGCTTTGAGAGAAGGGGCTTGCATCTAAGATGCAAACTCTGGTCGGTCAGAGTCCACCATCAATGCCGAGGGCCTCCGCATTGAGCATTGCTCCTCCGGTGACCTCCAGAGGCTGGGGGCTTCCTAGGAACTCACCCCATCCCCCAAGTAAACTGCTACCAGCTGCTTCTCAAACAAAGAGAAGGGGGCTGGAAAGGGGTAATGGGTCAGGCCTAGGACCTGCACTTTCCCCAGACCAGCTGAGGGTGGGACACCAGAATTCTTCTTGGAGGATCTTAGGACCCAGAGTGTCCCTCCCCAGCCCGCCTCACCCCTGGCAGGTGGCTCTCTGGGCAGCCGGGCCTTCCTGATGCCCAAGAAGCTGACATTGGGTAGCTCCTGGCATCCCTGGGATATGTGAACAACAGGACCATGGCCCCCAGTATCTGTCCTGCAAGACAAATGGCCAGAGCTCCTGGCTGATGGCTCAGGAAGCTCCTTATAGCGCACACACTATATGCATATTATTCACATGCACAAGCACACACTGTACACAGACATATACATGCCCCGCACACATACCCCTTATGCACACTAACCTCACACACAGGACTTCGGCTCCCCAGCAGTTCCTTCTGCCCTTAGCCCTGTGGAGACAGTTGACAGAACCCAGGAGCAATGAGTGCTTGTGGGTTCTGGCCGTGCCTCCCTTGCTCTCCCATCTGACCAAGCGGGGTCATTAATTAGGAGATCCAGCATGTGGCCTCCAGCCCCAGCACAGGAAATGGACTAAGCCTGATGTGAGGAACGTGATGTTTGAGGGCTGTCCGGCTCTGGTCTTGGGAATATTGTAGGGCAAACATTGACCCAGCTGCCAGGGAGGAAGCATCTGACTGGCAGGAGAAAGGGGGGGGCTGCCTACTACAAGGGCAGTCCTTTCTAGAATCAGGTATATCAGTGTTGGGGTGGTGCAAAAGTCTTCTCATATACACACACGCAAGTGCACACACTCGCACACACTGGTCATAGAATAAGAACAGTGGTGGTCCTGGAAAGAATGGGAGACGATGGTTAGAACTGTAGAGGACATTGCTTTTGTTCAGTCTCACACCATGCATTTCCCAACCTCTCTGTTTTTTGCACATGTGTTGTCTATCTATGACACCACCCTTACCCTTATGACACCACCTCTATCCCAGCACTACCCTTATCAACTGGGCAAACTCCTACTCAACCTTCAAAGCCCACATCAATGTGACTTCCTCTGTAATGCTACCCCATTCCTTCTAAGCAAATTATAGGCCCTGTAACAAGTTGGTTATCTATCCATCTTTCCCACCAGAAGATGGTCCCCTCGAGGACAGATATAACCACATCTACTTTATCCCTCCATATTTAGCATTCCCTCATGACTTTTTCAGGAGATGTGATCCTGGGTGGTTTCTCTTTTGGATAGGACTGCCATTGTTAAAACAACCATATTTGTTCCCAGGCAAGTCTCTACATTGGCACCATGGTCCCTTCCTTTTCCCCTACTCATTTTCTGGCTGCTCCTAACATGCCACCTCTTCCAGGAAGCCTCTCCTGTCTTCCCAAGTTCAAGTTAGGAGTCTCTTCCACATATTAACCTTTGTAATTTTCTGTTTACCTATGTGACAGGGAAACTATCCACTCTTCTCCCATCTCTTCTGAGCCTTCAAGTCTAGGGGGTTCCTACCTGACCTGGGACTACTTTGAAGATGCCACTGTGTCCCCAGCCCGTCCCCCAGCCTGACACACAGTCGGGGTTGTACAGTGTTTGCTGGGGGATTGAAGGGCTGGTGGACACCCCCACTCTAGCTTTGCCAACCGAAGAGCACAGGGCACATCCCATCCTGGGGAGGAAACCTTTAGGGGCTGAGGGATGGACAGAGCATGTTCTTCCCTGGGGCACCAAGCCTCACTAGACCACCTCTAAGGCCTTTTCAGGGTTCCAGTCCTGGCCAGGCTGCTAGTCTGCTGTGTGGGGCCTTGAACTTTCCCTCCTCTTTTTTTCTCTGTGCAATATAGAGGAGTAAGGGACAGGACAGGGCAGGGCAGGGAGCAGGGAGGGGTAGACATATGCTGTCACTGTCTAGCCAGAGCCTGACCTTCATCCCTCTTGTCTTCTAGGTGGGGTCCAGCCAGGCACCCAGAGACCAGCCCATGTGGGCACTGCTGGAACAGCACTGCCACTCCATCAAGACCCTCACCAACCTCTCAGGTATGCCAGGCCCTTGCCACCACCTGCAGCAGACCCTGGGAAATGAGGGCGAGCCTCTGGGCCTGGGGGAGAAGCGGGCCAAGCCAGGCTCAGCGGGTGGTAGATAGAGATTGGTTTCCAGGCCTGGGCCTTGGGTCTGTCCTTGGGCAGCCCCCTTCCCCACTGGGGGCACAGGTCACTGATGAAGAAGGGCTTGGCCGGGAGTCCTCCTCCAGCTCCCGGCTCCCTGTGGCTGTGCCTAAGGAAGTGGCTGGACTGGCATTCAGGTGCCCAAGGAGGGGGCACCTCTCTGCTTCAAACTCCAGCAGAAGGTGTAAAATACATTCCCCGTTGCCGTGGCTACAGGTGTCACCTCCTGGTAAGAACCTGGGAAGTAGCAGCTGGGTCCCTGAGTTCTGACCCCTTAGAGTTTCCTGGCAGCTGATTCAGAGCCAGGGGCAGCCACTGCAGAGCTCAGAAGAGCCCTGGGTCTTCACGGGCTCTGGAAAGACGTCCCCAAGGCTCCGCCCGATGCCCCAGCCGTCTCAGGGTTGCATCCACAGAGGCAGCAAGGAAGGAGGAGGGCTGCAGTGTCCCTGGGATCTGGAGCTACTGCCAGAGCTAAAGGAGACAAGGGTGCTGCCCAGAACTGGGACCCGGCGCCAAACGCAGCTCGAGTCGCGTATCAGAGAGGAAAACCCTGCCGTCTGCCCTCCTTACAATGGGGTGGTCAAGAGCCCAGGTGCTTGGGTCAGACAGACCCGATCCCAGATCTGGATCCCAGCTCCTCCACCTAACAGCTGCATGACCCTGAACAAGTCACCTAACCCATCATATTAATTTGCTTGTTAGTCACTCAGTCGTGTTCAACATTTTGTGACCCCACAGACTATAGCCCGCCAGGCTCCTTTGTCCATGGAATTCTCCAGACAAGAATACTGGAGTGGGTTGCCATTTCCTCCTGCAAGGGATCTTCCCCATCCAGGGATCAAATCCCGGTCTCCTGCACTGCAGGCAGATTCTTTAGCATCTGAACCACCAGGGAAGCCCATTAATTTGCTTGGGCTGACGTAAAATACCACAGACTGGTTAGTTTAAACAACACAATCACAAGGCCTCCCATGGTTGACTTGTAATATCATTCATCCAATTTATAAATGGAATATGTAATATATGTATATATTTAATTTGGAAAAAGATAATTTTTAAAAATCGAAGAGGACTATTAATGCTCATTATCCCACAACCCAGGAATTTTTTAATGTTTCTATCTGCCAGAAGTTTATCACACCATAGAGTCTCATGTTTTTTCTTTTTCTTTTTCCACAAAACCAGGATGATCCTGTGTCTACAGTTCTGTAACCTGCTTTTACTTCTTGTAACTCAGAGTGAACATTTCCCTGTGTCATTAATTATTCATCCACCACATTGCTGGTGGTGCTGCCTAGCAGCCACGGTGGGGACGCATCATCCCTCATTAACCATGCCCCTGCAGTGGGTGGTACTGGCTGTTAGGATGCCCTTGAACTTCAGGAATAGCTTCTCTGGTCCCCACATGATAGGTATCTCCTTTTAGGTGTCCACCAATTGAGAAAATGCATATTGACTAACCTAAAGCTCAGAAACAAGTAAAACCAAACAACCTATTGTTTAGATATATGTACGTGTGATAAAACTGAAAAAATTAAGAGCAAAGGAATGATAAATGCAACATTCAAAAGAATGTTCCCTCTGAGGAAGGAGTGTAGATAAATTTGTAAGTGACTGGTAATGATCTAGTTTTGGATTGGGCAATAGATCATTATATGCGCTACTACATACAAACTTCCATAACAGAAAAGACTAAAATGAAATAAAGTTGGGCCATGCATAGGCTAATGATGACAAAGGGTCATGAATCAAAGACTATGATCAATTAAATTGCATGACCCTAAGGTCCAAATAAAGAAAAAAAAAAAAACCCACATAATCACAAAAGACTTCAGGCAGGCTTTAAATGGATTGTTTCTGTTTTATTCATCACAGAGGAATCTAATAGAGCATATACTGTAAGTTGTAAGGCATATTATTTTTTCAGTCCATAGGCAGTGTAAGAGTCCAAATGGAATCAAGGATCCCTTGGAAATAACTCTTTAATCCAGCGCACGCGCGCACACACACATTGACACACACACACATTCACACACACACACACACATTCACACACACACACCAGGATTGGTCGTATGTGAAGAGACCCTTGGATCTCAGGAGACAGGGCTTCTGCCAAGCATCCATTCGTTCAGTGTTGATTTGCTGAGCACAAGCATGAAGCACTCTGATGGGTGCTGGGGACTGGTTAGTGAACATGACCAGCCCTGCCTTCCACAATAGAAAACTAATAACCTTGATGTGATATAGACTGGCCCCACAGCAGACCGAGGCATGGAGAAGAGCCACCCACCCCAGACAAGACAAAGGAGGTGGGGGCTAAGCTGAGCATTAGAAGGGCGGATGGGAGTCTCTGGGATAACCGCAGCAGAGCGGTAGGGGCGTTCCCAGCAGAGGGAACAGCACATGTGAAGGTGTGGAGGTAGAGAATGTTCCAAGGGAATGGTGAGTGGACCCACAGGGCATCTCAAGTTAAGCAAGAGGAGAGGATGGAGAATAGACAATCATGAAGAGCGCTGTTTGCGGTGCTAAAGAGCTGGGCTTCGTCCCAAGGGCAGTGGAGAGCTGCTCTTGTGAGAAGTCACACAATCTTGGAAAAACCACTTCCTCTGCCCAGTGGAGGAGGCAGGGAGCCCAGTACAGCTGCTGTGGAGAGGAGGATGGCCAGGGAGGGGTTGGAGGGGAAATTCCTTTTCCTCCTCTGGGCCTCCATTTGGCCATCTGTAAATGAGAGTGTGGAGTTGGACAGTTGCCAGGGGCCCTTCCTGCTCCACAGCCTGGTCCCTGGCTCCACTTGAAGACACCAGGCCATATCCACTATGCCAAGGTGAAGTGAGATGGGATGGGGAAGGAGTATCTGGTCTGGCCTGGGGCACCATCCCCCGAGCCACAGGGCAAGAGTGGGGCACCTTCTGGCCTCTCCCCCAAGCCTTCCATGCCCTCAGCAGCCCCATTGTAACCACAGTGAACCCCACAGCCTGTCCCAGCTCTGTATACTCTTCAGCCTGACTGAGCACAACCCCTCAGACATGCAAAGACTGTCCCCTTAAATCCTGTTTTCTAGCGGATATCTGATGGGTGGTGGGATGAGTGAGAGAAAGTGTGTACCGTGCAGACCTGTGACTGTGTGAGATGCCGTGTGTTTCCATTATCCTCTGCACGCCTATCCGGTGTTCAGCTGAACCCTGGAGCACCTGGACTGCCCTGCAGCTGCCATCAGAGGTGGGCCAGAGGTACCTGCCCCCACAATGCCCATGACACACAGGTATCTCCGCCAGCACCTGTCACACTTCCCTACAACTTATTTGCTACCTCTCCCACCAGCCTAGGGGTATACAGACTGTCCTGAATACCTCTGCCCCAGTGCCTGGCCTGGGAGCTCACCTCCAACCCAGGGACCTCCCACCCACCTCTGCTTCCTTAGCTAGCAAAAAGGCCCAAACTTTAAGGGTAGTTGGAGTTTATCTAGGTGATGAAAGCTTTTGCTCTTTACAATTTCTTCCTCATTTACTTATTTGCAAACACTAAAATGAGCTGTAAAATGCATTTGTTCCAAAGCTGCTCCTTTTTTCATTTTCCTCTCTGTCACATCTAGAATAGCGGACAATCATGCTGGTGATAATAAACTCCACGATGAAATGGCACTGCATTCTGGAGGTCAGAGGGCCTTGGGTCTCTGGGCCTGTGCTCAGGTCCCAACTGTCCCGTTAAGATGCAGAATGGTCTTTAGCTCTGCCCCTGAAATGGTCACTTCCCAGAGGAACCTTTATCACATGTGCTCTCCAGTTAAAAGCAGTCCAGGTCACCCAGGCCAACCTTCCATCCTGCATGTGAGACGTTAAGTTCTTGGCCTCTGGTCACTGGGCACTCACCTCCCCCTGAGACAGCTGCTTTTCCTGTGCAGTGGCTCTGGTGATGAACAGGTTAATAACTTTAGCCTGGGCTCTCCTTTCCCTCTGTGCTGGGATCAGTGTGTGGAGCATCCTCCTTTGTGCATGAATGAGACTACTTCCCAGTGAAGAAATGGGCTGATCCTGCCAGCTACAGTCTAGCCTGTGGGGGACAAGCCCTGTGCAGCAGGGCTTGGTCTGGGACCCAGCCCGAGTCTCAGCCTGGCACTGGTGGCAGGACTCTGCCTAGGGTTGGGGTTGGGACCCAACTGATCCTCACCTGCTCCTGGCACTGGTTATTAGGGACAGTAAGGGACCTCTGCCTCTGCAGCTGCCCAGAGCTGAGCCAAGGGCTCTGTCCATTTAAAAGGCAGAGGACAGACCTGGCTGGCTGGTCTGCACCTCGTACCTGCCAATCAGCTGGCCCCAGAGAGATTCCCGTGCTTGCTCTCTGGCTCTGCCTGGGCAATGAGAGCAGCATTAATATGGAGGCTGGTAAGACTGGAGCACACGAACACAGCCCAGTGTGCCTCTCCCCTCTCCCTGCTCAGTAAATAATCCTGGCTCAGGATGCTCTCAGCCTTCCCTTGCAGCTTTGTTCCCAGTGAAAGATGGCAAGAAGGACTAGGACTAGCCACCCTGGGGCTTCCAGCCCAGCTGGGACTGGGTCCCAGCTCTCCCTGCCCTCTAAAGATAAAAGCACACAGATACACATTCACACACATGTACATCTCCCTCAGTCTTTGCATCTCATAACTCAGGACCAGAGTCTCAGGGCTGGGAGGGGCCTTTGAGAACATTTCACTGATGGAGAAACTGCCCCAGAAGAGAGGGTGAGAATGGGGTAACATGCAGGGAGAGCAGCGACAAAGGCAGGCCTGAATCCAGCCTGAGTTGAGGTGAACCACATCCCAGGCCCTGTTTCTTGAGCCCAGATCCACCCCCACCCCCCTCAGCAGACTTGAGCGGTGGACCTGCCCTCACACTCAGAATGGAGCCACCGGGAGTTAAGGAGCAGGCAGTCCTGAGGGGCCTGGGCAAATTCCAGATAAAGGTTTTCAGCTCCTCCACACTTGCTGTGGGGTCTGATCTCCCCTCCACACTTACACACACACACACACACACACACACACACACACACACCCCCTGCTGTAGAAACCAGTTTCAGGTTGCCCTGCCCAAGCCACGAGGAAAAGATATTCTCACTTCTCGTCTTATTCCCTCTGAAACCCAGGGCAGTAAGACCTGTGTGTTTGAGTTTCTCCAGATAACTTCAGCCAGTTTCTCCCCTGGACTTCTCCATCTCAGTGAATGGCAACGCTAATCCTGCCCCTAGCCACCCAAGCGGGAGACCAGGCATTACCCCTGCCTCCTGGCTCCTGTTGGAAGGCACCCACCCACCCCTCTCTCCCAGTCCTGCCTCACCAGGGCTGGTTTTCCCGGAAATCCCTCTCCACCCTAGCCCCCATGGGCTGGTACAGGTCTGCATCTATTCAAGCCTCTTGATCTCGCCAGCCTCTTTCGAGGCCCCCTTGATTCCCTCGACGCCCCTCCAATCCACTCCTTTCCCAGAGGCCACGGAAGCTTTTCTAGAGTGCAGATCTGCTCGTGGGCTCTCCACTCCCTGTCACCCCCTCTAGTGTCCACGCTCAAGGAGAAGAAACAAATGGCGAGACACCGAAGGAGAAGAAACACGAGGCGAGCTTCTCGGGCGGGCGGGCGCGCTTTCCTGCCCTTTGCAGCCCCCAGAACTCGACCCTCGGGCAGGTCATTCCGCCACCCAGGGCGCACACTGTCCATTCCCGCCGCCCTCCTGCGGACCTGGTGTGAGCCGGAGAAGGCGGACTCCGGGTTGGACTGGTGGGCCGGGGGCGGGAGCCTGGGCCTGGCAGAGAGGAGCCGCCCGGCCCCGCCCCCTGGTGCAGCCATTGGCCGCGACCGAGCGGGTGGACCCGCAGCCGGGTGCGTTCTGCGGCTCCTCTCGGCTAAGGTCCAGACTTGGCAGTTCCCGACGTTCGAGCGCAGCACCGGGAGGCTGTTGGCAGGTCGGGGCTGGGCGAGAGGAGCCAAGACTGCGCTCTCTCGGCTGCTCACTCTCGAACCCAGCCCCTGGCAGTCACGCTGGGCGCGCAGTCACACTCCCTCTCCGCGCGCGGCTCCGGGGCGCAATGGACGCGGCACTGCTCCACAGCCTGCTGGAGGCCAACTGCAGCCTGGAGCTGGCCGAAGAGCTGGTTTTGGACGGCTGGGGGCTGCCCCTGCACCCCGAGGGTAGGCGAGAGCCGAGCAGACCCGGGCGGCGCGGACTCCTTGCCTGGCGCGTTGGGTGCGCCCGGGTCCCCGCGCTCGAGCACCTCGCTCCCTGCGTCCCACGGCGCCCCGCGGGCCCCAGCAGCCCCTCTGATCTCCGCTCTGCTCTCTCCCTTCACCAGGTCCCTACTCCTACTGCAACACGACCTTGGACCAGATCGGGACGTGCTGGCCCCGGAGCGCGGCTGGAGCCCTGGTGGAGAGGCCGTGCCCCGAGTACTTCAACGGAGTCAAGTACAACACGACCCGTGAGTGTCCCTGGGACCCTCCGCCGCGGGCTCAACACCCGGCTCCCAGGAGGGCGGTTTAGAGGGTAGCGAGGGCTCCGAAGCCAGCGTCGAAGACCTGAGAGCCGCGGCGCGGTCATAGCGCCGGCGTTAAAGACGTAATATTAGGGGCGCTCCCTCTGCCCGTATCTCACCGTAGCTTCAGACCTCGGTAAGACAGTGATTTGCCCACGATTCTCGTGCTCCATGCGCTGAGAACCCAGAAAGAGGAGAAGGAAATCCTTCCTTTTGAAGACAAATATCTCTTCCACATTATATACTCTGGTGCCTGAAGTTTCTTCGTTAGGGCTTCTCTTTGTTTAGCTGATTTCCGCCCCGCATCTCCCCGGGGCGGTGGGTAGGGATGGGGCGCCTAGGATATGTTCCCAACCCCCAGGGTGAGTGCAGTGGTCAGAATCTACTGTGGGAGAAGGGGAGAGCAGGAGGCAGGAAAGATGGGGTGAGGCTTGTGTTGGGGCTGGGCGTGCGAAGTGTAGCTGTTTCTGTACCAGAGTGTGGGGTGTAGTCTCTTCCCTACTTGGATGTCCTGGGACTGGCTTTCTGGGCTGTGAGTCAGGGGCAGTGGTCAGCATTACTCCGGCCACCCAGCGTGGTGTCTGAATCAGGCCCACCCCCCACTTCCTGGGGAGAACAGCCTGTGTCCCCCTTCCTCCTGGCAAGTCACTGGCTTGCTTGCCACTCTGTGGAGGACAGCAGCAGATGCTCCAGGAGTCACACAGCATCCAGGTGGGGTGGTTCCGTATGGGCTGTAGGAGGGGCAGGGGGTGCCTGAGTCTATGCTCTATGGAAGGTACAATGGGAGCCAAATGGCAGTGTCTTGTGAGGCGTGGGATGCAACATCACTAGCCCACCCTGAAGGGCCACTCACATCTCCAGCCCCACCCACACCAGCAAAGAGCCTTCTGAGATGCTAGGCAGCAGTGGAGGGCACCTGTTTGTCTGAAGCCCCTCATCCTGGAAACATCATAGCAACCTCTGTGTGTCTGAATAGTGGCATAGATTCCCCATCAGCTTACTCATGCATGCTCTCTCACACGCACTCACACACACACACACACACACACACACACACACACGTATGTCTGTCCAAACTCATACCCTCACCCACAGAGATGGTTAGTGGGCTAGACCGCAGCCTCTGCACCTAATACTAAGCAGCATTGCCCTGTCTGCAGCAGCGGAGGGCTCTCGTGGGCCCAGAGAGCAGCTTGCTTGGAGGAGTCCAATGGCAGTGGTGCTCCTAATGGAAGGGGGTGGGAGACCTAGTGGGGCTGCTGAGGAAGATTTCTGCGTCATCTGACCACGCTTCCTACCCATGATTAAGATAGACCTTCCAGGGAGGGGGTGAGGTCCCCGATCCAGGAGATGCACAAGCAGAAGGAACGGCTTCCATGCTCCTTGCCAGTCCTGAGATTATAAAACTGTGTGTTTAGGATCCTGTGAGCTCTGTGGGGTGGGGCAGTGGAGATCAGGGTCCCTGATTCAGTCTGAGCCAGAGATAAATGCTAAGTGAGGTGATGCGGCTCTTCGCCCCTCAGCCTGTGGACCTGGGGCAGCCCTGCTCTGGTTCCACCCCTACCTGGCCTGTCCCCTTTCTCCCCAACCCACCTGGAGCCCCCGAGGACAGGGCCTGGGTCTCTTCTCTTCAAACAGTTTATTAAACAGCTACTATGTGCCGGCCACTGCACTGGCATTGAGGCCCTCACTCACAACTGCAACAGACAAAGGGAAATGCCATGATGGGGGAGTGCAAGGGGATGTGGATGAGGAGGAAGGTGGGAGGGGAGACGGGGAAGGCTTCCCAGAGGAGGTGTTGCAGCACCTCCCACACCACTCACACCATGTCAGATGAGAAGCCGAGAAAAGGTCAGGGCGCCACCAAGGTTGGCACACGTAGTGCCGATTAGCCCCTGGAACTAATGAACCGCTGTCTTCATTTGAACCAAAGTACTGCCCACAGTCTGACTCCTGGTGAATGGGAGAAGCATGGGGGCAGAAGGAGCATTGCTATTAATCGGTGTGACAGCTGAGGTGTAAAGAGCGGAGGCAGCTAATATTAATGGCAATGATTGATTCTCTCCTCCCCTGCCTCCTGGCCACTGCTTCCTCTGCTCTGTTTGCCTTTTCAGTGGGATCTTTCCTGGAGAAAGAAGGACACAGGAGGAAAAGAGGTCCTATGAGAAGCCTGGGGGAAGAGGTGCAAGGGTCCTGGCTCTCTTCCTGCCCAATTTTGTTATGCTGCAGCCAGATCCCCGCTGAAGCCTCATTGTTTAAAGAGCAGGCATTGTCCAGGTGGGACAGCAGCTTAGGCATTAGTCCTGGTGAACTTTCACCCACTCAGCTGAGCACAGAGAATCGGCCACCAAACTCCCAAATGTGGACCATGGTCCAGGTGCCAGCTACCACTGAGAGAGCTTGGCATACATGACCTCCCATGTTCGCACCTCCCTAAGGCCCCCTGAGGTATGTACTGCTCTTGTGCCCATATTGCAGATGAGAAAGCTGAGGCTCAGAGATGTGAATGGGATTTTAGCAGGTGAAAGAGTTGTAAGTCTAGGGGAAGAGAGGGGAGCATGCTTTGTGCCTCGGGACTGGCTGGTGTTATATAGAGTACAGGTAGTAGGAGAAAGAAGCAAATGAGAGCAGATGGGTGGGTGTTGGTCAAGTGATGGAGGGCGTCGCATAGGACTTCACCTTTGGTGTGGCAGGGAGCCTGGGGCTGCTTGTACAGGGAGGAGTTCAGCTTCAGGACTCAGAGTCTCTGGTCACAAGAGGAGGGGTTAGGAGCCACTGTAACTGACCTAGGTCAAGGGGAGGCTGCAGATGCAAAGGACACATCTGTAACTGACAAGACTAGCGGGACAGGAAGGGGGAGGAGTCAGGGACCACACCAGGAAATCAACGAGCACAGATGAGTGTGTGTGGACTCTGGGGAGCTGGAGGGACATCTGAATGAAGATGCAGCGGAGAAGGCAATTGGCTGGATGGGGAAGCCCAGGCAAGTGCCTTGGACGGGAGACAAGGTATTCGAGAGTTCTTACGTGGTTAGCGAACAGCCACAGGAGGGAGTGTGGGAGGCTTGATCAGAGCCTTGTTATTCCTACCCAGAGACTATTTCTGGATGTAGCAATGGCCAGGGGAAGAGAAGAGATTTGTTCAAGGCCACTTACGCTAGTCTGTGGCAGAACCAAGTTAAGTGTCCGTGTGTCTGAGTCCCCTCCCGTGTTCTCCCCACCTCCACCTCACTGCTTCAGTGGCCCAGGTTCTGTGTGTCTGTGCTGTCGTTTGACCTACGTTAACACATTGATCTTTACAATCACCCAGTGACAGAGACATAGTATTATCCTCATATTACACATGAGGAAACTGAGGCACCGAGGAGTGACTTTGCCAAAGTCCCACAGCTTATAACAGGACAAGGATTCTAGCCAAGGCTCTGCTGCCTCCGAGGAAGCAACTCTGACGGACTAAGCAGAGAAGGGATTTGTTGAAAGGATATCGGGAAGTTTATGTAATTATTGGATAGGATGGAGAATCAGATATGGGGTCCCCAGCCAGGACCTGAGAGCAGAGCTGGCCTCGTGAGGGAACCTTGACAATGCCATGAGCCCTGGTCACCAGGTGGGCCTCAGCCCTGCCATCATCACTCCCTTAGGGTCTCAAGCTTCGTGCAGTGGTCCTCAGGAAGCCTTCTCCCCATCCCCATTTTGTGGGCTCCCAGCTCCCTGATTTCCTTGCTGCCAGAGCATCTGAGGAAGTGGGGGAAGCGGGGACTGGGATTCCCCAGTCCAGCTCTGGCTGCAGGGGAGCCTAGAAGGGGAGGGCCTTTCATCTCAGCTCTATGGCAGGAGGTGTTCTCTGCCCCCCACCCTGCCCCAGGTTTCCCTGTGCCCATATGGAAAGCAAGTTCAAATTCTGGGCCACCTGAAACTAACATAATGTCCATATACAGTAGAAGCTGGAGCAAGTCCCACCCCCTTCTCAGGCCCCAGTGCCCCTGCCCCAGGAAGAAGGGAAGTGGTTTAGCTCAGCGGTGGTTTGGCCGGAGGTGGGCACTGTATTCCATTTTCCTCCCACCTCTCACCTGTGTTCACTCTGGTGCCCATCTCTGTACACGAGTCTCTCAGTGTTTCTCTTTGTCTCCGTGACTCTGTCTCTGGTTCTGTTTCTATGTTTGGTTCTGTCTCTGTCTCTGGGTGTATTTTCTCAATGTCTCTTTCTGTGTGTATGTCTCTGTGTACTTCTCAGTCTCTCTTTTGTTTTCTATCTGTGTGCTTCTCTCCCACCTTAGCTCCATCCTCCCTCTCTGTACTCCCCTCCATCTCCCCCAGTCCTCTGTCTCTCCCTCCTCCCATTGCTCACTCTATCTGCCCTGCTCTGACACCTCCTCTTGGCTGTCACCGTGGCCTTCGGGGCTGCAAAGGAGGGTCCTGCAACCACATGGGCAGGGTCATTTTCCTCCTGTGGAATCTCTAGGCCCAGCCTGGCTCAGCCTCAGCTCCTTGACCTCAGGCTCCCACCAGGTCCTGTTGAGAATGGCAGGCCCATCAATACTGAAGGATCTGCCAGGGTGGGGCAGAGACACCCCACCTAACTCAACCCCATGGGGAGGACCGGGGTCCCCACCTCCCAGAACCCCACTCTAGAGACATGCTGAAGACCCGGTTGTATTAAAATGGAAACACATAAACTAGATGGTCTCCAGCCACAGGGGTCTTCCCCCTGGGTCTGCCTGCTTGTACTTGGGAACCAGGGATGATGAAAAAGGCTAAGCCCTGTCTTCAGAGAGCCCCAGGGTGCTTAAAGACCAAGCTCACCTAAATCAGCCATAAGGGATTGGAAAGATAAGCTTGGTGGGCACTGGAGCATTCCTAGAAGGCTTCCTGGAGGGTGCAGGACTGGTTCTTGAGATCTTGAAGCAGTGGGGACATCACATTTGTTTGAGGAAAGGCCTGGTGCCAGGGTGGAGCCTCAGCTCCAGAGTCCCAGGAAGACAGCCCTCTGCACTGAGAAACAGAAGCTGTGACTCCGGGAACTCATGTCTGCATTCCTAGTCCCCAGTGAGACCCAGCCACACCCTGAGCCCTGAAGCCCAAGGGTCAGCAGTCACCCTTTTGAGAACTGTCCCCTGCTGGGAGAGAGGGAAAGTTGGATGCCTATCACTGAGGGTTTGGCTGAGGGAAGGAGGAGGAAAGAAAGATAGCAGAAAAGGACGTCTCTCTGGCCATCCAAACACCTGAGAACTTCTATGCTGAGTCTGGCATTCCCCTCCCTTGCTGCTTAAGACTGAGAGATGCTTGGTCCAGAGAGTAAAAGATACTTACCCAGGGTTCCACAGAAAGCCAGGACCCTGAACAGTCTCTGCTGGCTCTAAGAGCTCTTGGCCCACATTCCACATCTGCATGCATGGGGCCTGGACCACTGAGAAACATTAACAGTGGACTCCCAGCTGTCCCTCTGCCTAAGCACCCTTCATCTCAGGCAAGACCAATGCAGCCTCCCATGACTTTCCCTTACCCCCTCACCAGGAATCCTCCACTTAATATCCCTTCATTGGGTTTATATGCTTCCCTTTTTCCACTAGAAACAAGCTCTTCCAAGAGGCACAAGACCTGAGTCAGCCTTCCAGGGTCTCCCGTGTTAGAGAGAGAGAGGTTTAAAGAGAACTGTTTGGTATTTGCTCTTCAGTGAAATAGCACAGCCAAGGCTGTAGGAATACATGGAAGAAAGTTGATTCCGAAAAAGAAGGGAAAGCAAGTTGGGAAGACTTCATGGAGCAAGTGCTGTGGAGCACACCCTGGATGATTGGGCCAGTGATTGTCAGGTGGAAGGGAGAGTGGGAACAGAGGGAGAGAGGCGACAGGGCCAGATCGTGGAGGCCTTGACTGCCAGGGCATGGGCTTCAGTTCTGCTCACACTACTCAGACCCCAGATGCTCATCCACAGCATCGTGAGGCAGGCCTGGAATACTCCCGGAGGGTGCTGCTTGATGTTCAGGATGTACCTTCTAAATATGAATCCAGATTGGCTGAGAACTTTGAACTTGTCCCTCTCCCTCTCCTCCCTTCCCTCCTGCTGTTAAGTCAGAACCCGTCCTTCGCTGTCCACTCTCCCTCCACCCTGGCAACCCCAGCAGGATCAGGAACCACCACAGCAAATTCCACCCCCAGTGACTCTCAGAGACCACCCCAAAGGACCCTAAAGGCAGCCCACCCACCTCAAACCAGGTGCTCCAGAGTCTGGCCAGAATTTCCCTTTACAGCACCTGCAGGGGTGGGGCTGGGGATGAGGAATAGCAGGAGGGACCCAGACTCAGCTTCGGGGGAGCCCACCTAAGTCCTGGCTGTGCTGGGATTCACTGACTGAATGGGGTGGGAGATCCACCCCATCTGAGTCTCAGTTTCCTTATCTATGTGAAGGACACAGGAAACATACTGACCTCATGGGCCCCTGTCACAAGCAAGAGACAGCAGTGCCTGGGACTCCCTGTGCACAGCTAGGCTGTTTCAGCAAGGGGAGTAGAGTGTGGCTTAGGGTTTGGAGGGAGGAGCAATCATGTCCTTGAGGGTCCCACTCACACTAAGGATGGTTGTCTTCCTACTGGGGTGGTGTGGCCTTCTATTGACTTTGAGAGGCACCAAGCTGTGTGGTCTCTGGATGGTGTCTTGGGGCGCCAAAAGGGGGCAGTCTGTCTACACTAAGAGGATCTGATCCCCAAAGGTCTCCGGAGAGAAGTGACCCCCTGACCCCCAGAGACCCCTGTGTTAACAAGAGAACGAGAGACTGCCAGCCAGAGATGCCCTGCCCCACCCCATCAGTTCACAGAAACAATGGTTGGGAGCCAGTTCTGACTCTACTCATCTCACCTTGGGGCAGGTTTTTCTCCTCTTTGAGCCTCAGTTTCTCTGTGTGAGGTGGGTGGGGAGCTGGATGCGTTCTCAGGCCCCCCTTCCCCTGACATCCTCCTCTCTACAGCAGCCTCTGCCTCGAGGGTCCTTCTCCCAGCTTCCCTCTGCTGGCCGGCGTCATGGCGACAAGCCGATGGAGCGTTGCTAGGCATGACTGGAAGGAGGGAGCCTACACAGTAGCGGCCCGAACAAGGGTAGGCGCCTCCTCCCACTTGCCCCTTCCCTGGAGAGGCCAGTGATCTCACACGGTGAGCTGGATTCTACTCACACCTCTTCCCTTTGTCATGGACCCAGTGGGGTCTGCACTGTGCCTTCCTGACTCAGTTTCCCCACTGTCTGCTGTAAGTGTGGACATTTACCCCTCCCACACCTACTCAAGGACAGAAGGGCAGAAATAGAGAGCTGGGGGTTTGGGGAGGTCCAGAGTGATGGTGGGGTCTGGAGAGCAGTGTCCACACAACACAAAAAATGGGAAAGAAGTTCCCTTCCCCTCTGTCACAAGCAGATGGCCCTGAGGAGGCCCTTCCTAACCTGATGACTGGGTTGATGATGGAAGATTCTCAGTCTCTCAGTGTGGCAGGTGGGTTCCAAGTTTGGGTCAACATCACCAGCTGCCCCCACCTCTACCCCCCACCAACGTGCAGTAATCAGATAAGACAGGAAACGTGCAGGCTTAACTCAGGGAGACGCACATTGTTTGGGTAGCTCTGGGAAACTGCTGTTGGCACAGGGCTGAAGGTGCATGTGGGATGGGGGTGGGCTTAGGGTTAGACCTTAGGAGCTCACCAGTTCACTGAAGCTGCATCCACGGTGAGAGAACTAGGGAGTGGTAGCATTCTGCTATCCGTGGTACTGAAAGTTTCAGTCCTGCCCAGTGACCTCATTCCTTCAGTAAATATTGCTTCTGGCCCTTACCGTCTCCCTGTCAGCACCTTTCCACCCTCACTTCTTGTCGTTTTCTTTCCAGACAGCCAATGACCCCATTGCTGCTCCTCCACCACAGTCTCACTCATCCCCACGCCCCGCCTGACTCTTCACTCTGTTTCATAACTACCACTAAAAAAAATGGTCCCTCATGGTCCCCATCTCCCATACACTGTCCGTTCAACTATCAGAGATAGAAGTGCCAACCTCAGGAGTGCTTAAAAGTGACATATGGATGTCTGAGGTTGTTACAAGGGCTTGAGGGTACTACTGGCCATTTAGCAGATTGAAAAGTCCCATGCAGCAAATGCTTGACCCACCTGAAATGCTAATATAGCATCACTGAGAAGCAGTTTACATTACTTTTCATGAGTGGGGAAGCTGAGGCCGAAAAGGGTAGGACTTAACCAACATCACTTAATCAGCCAGAGACAAAACTACAGCTAGAATGTAGGCTTCCGTCTTCTCCCAGCCAGGCTCCTGGACCACTCAGGTGACTGCCCAAACCAGAAACTCTCATCAAAGTGTCAGCCTCTGGAAGGGAGAGAGCATGTTGTAATGAGGGCTTTCAACAGGCCAGGGCCACTCTGGGGACAGAGTCCTGTCATGCTGCCAGGGTGAGAGTCCGGGCTTCCCAGACCACAGAGCCCTGGAAGAGAAGACCTTGCCTGCATCATACAGACCCTGGTGCCCCTGGAAGACGACACTGCATACTACTGGCATCGACCTTTGGTGGGGGCACCTGTGTTGCTCTGGTAACAGGCACCCGCCTTGCCGCCTCCATCCCCACAATTCTGGCCTGACCACCTGCCCTGAGACTCTCCGTGCCCATCTTCCTCTGGTTCCCAGGGGGAACTTTTCCAGTCTTCCTTTCTTCTGTCCGAGGCTGTGCCTAAGGGCTGTGTCCTCATTAGCCAACTTCCCGAAGTGCTGGGAGCATCTGTCTTCCAGCTTCCTGGTGCTCAGTGTGTATAACCAGAGCCTTACTCCCAGGCATGCCTGGGTCCCCAGAGGGGAAGCCCCCCTCCCACCACTGCATCCCACAGCTCAGACCCTGCTTTCCCAGGTTTTGCCAGATTTGAGTTGATTTGAGTCAGCGCGCGTGTACTCTGGCTCACTCCCGAGGCAGGATCTGTTGACTCCAGCATGGCTTCTGTCTACTTGTCTGTCCCCAGGGAGCTGAAGTTCAGTAGCAAAGAAAAGAAGGATCAGTTCTAAAGAGATGAAGCCCATAGTGATGATGTCAGATGCTCTAGAAGATTTTTCTTTTTTCAAACTGTGTTGTTCTATAGCAGATTGTGAAGTAAATTTAGGGGGTCGTGACTAGCATTTGGGTGTAAAATACATATAATTCATTAGAAAAGAATAGAAAGAAACTATTGTAGCTGTGGTAAGATAAAATTTGCTTTGTGAAACTGGATTCGGTCACGTGACGGATATGTGTGCGCGCTGGACTATGATATGAAATGGATGTGCTGCTGTAGTTCAAGGGCAATAATTGACTGTGAAGACCTATGTTTCAAGAAATGGGAAGACATAAAGGAGGTGTTTAGAGGGGAAAGGAAGAGACTAGTACCCTGGGTACTGGGAAAGCCTCCAGGAGGAGGTGGCATTAGAGCTGGGGATTAAAAGAGGTGGGAGTTTGTCAGTGAGTATTGGGTGAGAGTCTCGAGGGGTGGTGTGTGCCAGGCATGCTGGTGCAAATATCACCAGCCACGTGGAGAGGTAGTGAAGGGCCAGGCAAATTCTGCTGGGGCCTGAGTGTCAAGAGCCTTGATTAGCACACCTGGAAAGTTGGACTTTATTCTCCAGAGTGGTAAAAAGCTGTTGATGGCCTTTATTGGGCTTCCCAGGTAGCTCAGTGGTAAAGAATCTGCTTGCCAGTTCAGGAGATGTAGGAGTTATGGGTTCGATCCCTGGGTTGGGAAGATCCCCTGGAGAAGGAAATGGCAACCCACTCCAGTATTCTTGCCTGGAGAATCCCCATGGTCTGAGGAGCCTGGTGGGCTACAGTCTATGGGGTCTCAAAGAGTTGACGTGACTGAGCATGCACACAGCAGCAGCAGCAGATGGCTTTTATTTAGATGCCAACATGAAATGGGGGTAAAGGACAGAGGGTTGAGGGGGACAAGCGATGAGGCAGGGAGGCAAGAGAGGAGGCTGCTGTACCAGTCCAGGCAAGATGACCAGAGAGGTGGGTGGGGGAGATAGGAGAGGGGTGGACTCCGAGGAGGGGGCAGAAATAAAGGAGGAGACAGAATTCCGTAGAGCTTGGTACCTCAAGGGCATTGATGTAAAGGACCAGAAAGGTCTCGGATCTGCAGCCTCTCTAGCCTGACCCCCCCCATCCTCAAGCCCACCCATGGTCAGTACCACCACAAGATACCATACCTGGGAGATGAGTGTTCTCAGCTCAGGGGTAGGAACTGATGCCTCGAACTGTGATCCTGGAGAAGATTCCTGAGAGTCCCTTGGACAGCAAGGAAATTAAACCAGTCAGTCTTAAGGGAAATCAACTCTGAATACTCGTTGGAAAGACTGATGCTGAAGCTGAAACTCCAGTATTTTGGTCATCTGATGTGAACAGCCGACTCATTGGAAAAGTCCCTGATGCTGGGAAAGATTGAGGGAAGAAGAAAAAGGCATCAGAGGATAAGATGGCTGGATGGCATCACTGATGCAATGGACATGAACTTGGGCAAACTTTGGGAGATGGTGAGGGACAGGGAGGCCTGGCATGCTTCAGTCCACAGGGTCGCAGAGAATCAGACATGACTGGGCAACTGAACAACGACAACATCCTCAGGGAGCCCTGCACTGATCTGAGACACCGGACTCATGCACCTGAACAGCTCAGGTCCAGGTCATATGCAAGAGCTTAAGTGTGGGGCTCAGGCTGTCAGGAATGAGGAGCATGGAGGTGTTGGGAGACTCAGGAGAAAGAGACTGTTTAGGTGGAAGCAATCAAAAAGGCCTTCCTGGAGGAAGGAGCTTAGCACTGAACTTCTGGAAGGCTGGATAATGTCTAAGAACACATCCATAGAAGATAAAAATTTTTGCCTTTTGGACTCTAGCCAGAATCAGAGTCTGTCTCATCTCACCAGGCCTGTTGAGAGGGAGTCTAAACCCCTATAGGGAGGGACTGTTCATTTAATAAAAGCACCCACCCTCCCAAAACGCCTTTACACTGGCTTCACCCTTTACTCTTCCTTAGTTCAGTGACATCACTGACCTCTGCATCACATTCTCTTCACATACAGCTTTCCTGTGTGTAACAAACCTGTAGGGGGAGAGCCCACTGGGGCTGGGCACCACGGTGAGGGGCAAGGAGCTAGTGTCCTTGCCCTGGGTCAGAGTTGGTGTCAGACCAACACTGGCCTAACTGACTAACACCCCAGGAGGGGACCTCGCTGACAGGTCCAGTGGGCCAGTAACAACCCCAAATTTGGAAAACCTATGAGCTGAAATTAAAAAAACAATTAGGCTAATAGAATCTCCGCCATTGTTTCTGCTGTTCAGCAAGTATGCCTTCATAATTTCATTGCTTTTAACTCACTGTTAGTTCAGCGGAAGTGGATTTTTAAAGTAACTTAATTATTTCAGAATTCATTGCTTCCAAAAACAATCTAAGGTTCCCCCCTCCAGCTCTGTGACTCTGTGCTCTGTGAACCATTTATTTTAATTAGCTTTGTATTGTGATTCAAACGTAAGCGCAAAAGAAAAATCCACAGACAACTGCCCATTAGCCAGAGAGCAGAACCCTGGTACAAATTACCGCTAAACAATGGGTGGTTTAGAGTTTCTGAGTAAGAGGGGGAGGTAAGGTACAGAAAACAGCAAAATGCCGAGCAGAGGCTGCAGAGGGCTTTGGAGTTATCAGATATGAGAGGTTCCTCCTGGCTGGAGGGGACAGTGGGTTACCCAGAGAGGGTGGCTTGGGAGCTAGATCTTGACAGTCAAGCTAGGATTTAGAGAAAATAGGAGCATTCTTTGAACTTTGTACGTCCCCCTTCAATAAAAAGCCCTCCCTTCTCTATATCAGACACAGATGTTTTGAAATATCTTTTTTGCACAACACACTCCAACTTGAACACAGAGGCGAGTTCCCAAGCATTTAGAGATCACGTGGTGGCCTCCCATGCAGCCGCAGCTCAGGGTCAGCTGCACAGTCTGGTTGCCCCATGTTGCCGTCGTTCCTGTGCCACTGCCCGGTGGCTTAGCAGTTTGGAACAAACCTTCTGGAACCTGGACCTTCTGGGTTGGAATCTTCTTACCTCTGTCTCCTTGGCAAGCTGCTCGATTGCCTTGTGCCTCACTTTTCTCATCTGTAAAATGGGTTAATCTTAGTACTTCCTCCATAGGGTTGCTGTGAGGATTGAATGGGCAAGTATAAATGAAGCAGTTAGAAGAGGAGCTGGCACGGGGCAGACACCTGCTGTGTAAATAGTGACTGGGCTGCACATGGAAGTGCTGGTGCTGGTGGGAAAAGTATGGATCTCAGGAGCATGAAATGACTGTGATAAGTCTGGAAACTATTCGTCGTGCTAAAAGTAGTGCCACATCCCAGGGCTCACAATGGTGTTCAGTCTTTTTTTTTTTTTTTTTAATGTTTATTTACTGTGCTGGGTCTTAGTTGCAGCACACAGGATCTTCAGTCTTCACTGAGGCATGTGGGATCTCTAGAAGTGCCATGCAGACTCTTTAGCTATGGTGTGCAAATTCTTAGTTTCAGCATGTGGCCTCTAGTTCCCCAAACCCGGGCCCACTGCGTTGGGAGCGTGGAGGCGTAGTCCTTGGACCACCAGGGAAGTCCCTGGGGTTCAGTTTTGAACAAAATTAAAGGAAGTGTACAAATAGCTAGTCAAAGATTGTATCAGAAATGGGTTTTAATCGTGCCTTTCAGCCCCCCTGGGTGGTAAGCCTTCTGTGCACTTTTCACATCAGTGACTTCCACGTGAATGTCAGACGCTGTGTTTGCAGGTCTAGAGAGATTGAAACCTAGGGACCTTAACCTGTGGGTGCCAGGGAGCCAGCGAGAGTCCTTGAGGAGAGAAGTGACCCCCACCCCTGCTTGGTGCTTGGCATCTTTCGTAGGGAATGCCTACCGAGAGTGCTTGGAGAATGGGACATGGGCCTCGAGGATCAACTACTCCCAGTGTGAGCCCATTTTGGATGATAAGGTGAGTGTCCCCACCTGCCCCACCCTCGGTCCTTGTATAGTAGCAGGACTCAGACTGAGCACAGAGGATTCCAAGGGGGGCAGAACCAGTCCTTGTGGCAACCACCCACCCCTTTTTGCACCTCTTGTCCCTGCCCTTATGTCCTGTCCTGTGTTCAGTGACACTGTGGTGCGGTAGAGAAGGGGACATAGGGCCCCTCCTTCGGGAGAGTTCGGCTGCTGAGGGACACAAGCCAGGTGGCACACCGCACAAGCAGGGGATGACCGTGTGCCCAGTGTCCCCACATCTGACAGGCTGTGTGACTGCCCTCCTCTGGGCCTGTTTCCCCATCTGGTATTCTTACTCTGCGACTCCATGTGGAAACAGGCGCACTGCTCAGAGGGCTTTTCCCTGCAGGAAGCTGGTCCCTTCAGACTTCACCCTCCCCTTGCTCTGGAACTGGATTCTGTACTGTCTGTGGTGCCAACCTCCTCCTCTTTGAAGCTACTTCTCACTCCTGACTCCAAAAGATACATCCCACCTCCATCTTCCTCCTCATTCACCCATTACAGCCCCCAGTGAGGGTGTAACTTTTCCCCAAAAGAAGTCCAAGCTCAGAGAAAAAACATTTGTCTACCCGGAGAAAGTGATTCTACAAAATGTGAGCCAAAGGAGGTCTGTAGTGAGGCCACAAGAGAGGCAAGCAGGACGGTCATAAAGGAGGGAAAGTGGTCCCCTCCAGCCCTCCGCCTTCACTCTCCATCTCACAGTGCTTGAGATGTGAACACTGGTCAACCAAAGTGAGGGTGGGGTGTCAGGACAGTCTGCCCTGACAGGAAGGACTATTTTAATCATTGCCTCTGTTTAGAATTGCCAGCAAGTGGTGATAAAGCAGACTGACTTTTATTTGGCCTTGATACTGTTCTTAAAATCTCTACAGACAAGACACCCCCTCACAGCTGTACCCAGAGCAGACCAGTCCCAAGGGACCCCCAGACCTGCCGTACGTAGTTCACGGCTTCAGAGACGGGAGGGTAGGTTGGCTTCATCACACAGATGTCAAAACCCAGTCCCAGAGGTGGAGGTCAGTGCACTCTGAGGCGCATCCCACTAGGATGTGAGCTGAGACAAAACAGGTGTAGCTACTTCCATTCCAGAATTAAAAATAAAATAGAAGGGATGAGGTGGGGAGGGAGGTGGGAGTGGGGTTCGGGATGGGGGTACACCTGTATACCTGTGGCTGATTCATGTCGATATATGGCAAAAACCACCACAATATTGTAAAGTGATTAGCCTCCAATTAAAATAAATTAATTACAAAAATAAAAGAGTCTACCTCCCCGCAACTCTGGCCTCGCTCAGGATACGTTGTGTTCAGATCTGCCCCAGAGTACATGTCGGGACTCCTGACCACACCCGTTTATACCAAGAGCCACGCAGGGCCGACAGGAGAGAGCTGTGGGAGCCAGGTGTGCTGGTAACACTTGGAGCCTTTTCTGCCCCCGAGGTCAGGACGCACTGGGTGGCCATTGCTAGAGCAGGCGCGTGCCCCAGGCCTCCAGCCGCCTGTGTGTCTGTCTGTCTGTCCAGCAGAGGAAGTATGACCTGCACTACCGAATCGCACTCATCGTCAACTACCTGGGCCACTGCGTGTCCGTGGCAGCCCTCGTGGGTGCCTTCCTGCTTTTCCTGGCCCTGCGGTGAGCCCACCCCACCCCTGCTTTTTCTCCGCCCTCCCCGCCATGGCATCCCCTTCACCCATCCCAGACATGCTCACTTCCACTCTGGTGACCCTGGGGCCAATGGACAAAAGGGGCTTAGGGAGGCACCAGAGCACTGACCGCTAGCAGGTATGCAGAATACAAAAGGGTGCTGGCCCGGGAAGACTGCCTTGCCTTCATCCCAAGCTAAGTCTCTCCCTCACCTCGGGTCAGAGGGAGGGGCACAGGCCCAGCTGACCCCTGTCCCCTGCCCCAGCTGAGCTCTGAGCCCAGGTGCAGCCTGTCCCGGCTGACAGCTGTCCTGGATCTCGCACAGGAGCATTCGCTGTCTGCGGAACGTGATTCACTGGAATCTCATCACTACCTTTATCCTGCGGAATGTCATGTGGTTCCTGCTGCAGCTCATCGACCACAAAGTGCACGAGAGCAATGAGGTCGTGGGTGAAGGTTTGGGGCTGGGTCTGGGGGGCTCTGGGGGCTCCCACCTCTCTCACCCCATCTTCACATGCGGACCTGAACCTGAGCTCACCTCTCCCACACCATTGTCCCTCCAGAGCCGGGGGTGGGGGAATGAGGCTCCAGATGGGGTCTTGAGAGCAGCTCAGACCAGACTCCAGACTTTGGTTTATCCTGTTCCACTCCCCATCTTGCGCATTCAGCACCTCCCGAAGGTCCCTTAGAGGAAAGGGGGCTGAAATTAACCTCTATTGAGCTTTAGCTCACTTGATTCCAATCAGAGAGTTGTAGGAATTTTCCTACATGGAATTTTCCAGACATGGAAACCGAGGCTCAGAGAGGTTAGATGGCATTGTTATGATGCCTCTGCAACTGGGCCATCAGGACCGTGAGCAGAACAGCACATTAGCTGCCCACCCT
Organism: Redunca redunca; assembly: GCA_006410935.1. NCBI lineage: Eukaryota > Metazoa > Chordata > Mammalia > Artiodactyla > Bovidae > Redunca > Redunca redunca. The sequence continues at coordinate 25,597 of SJYQ01095221.1, forward strand.
GGATTTGTGTCAACCGCTGTTACACGGCTTCCAGGCTGTGAAACCAGAGCCGTGCACAGAGCTCTTCTGCCCACTGTTAGAGACTGCGCAATGCATTGTCTTTGGATGGCTAGTCCTGAGCACACACCCAGCCTGGGTTGCCTTTTGACTTGGCCCCTGTCCACTGTTAGAGGCTATGCAATACATTGTCTTTGAATGGCTAGTCCTGAGCACACACCCAGCCTGGTTTGCCTTTTGACTTAGCCACTTGTCGAGCCTTGCCTCAGCATCAATGGAATTCAATCAGTTTGGGGTGTCATGCAGCCCACGGTTGGCTTGTATTGACAAGGCATTGTTAACCTGCGGGGGGAAAGCAGGGTTTGGAGGAGAGGACCTTTGGAGTCCCTCCTCAGCAGGACTTTCTCAGAACAGGGAAGACAGATGGCCACATGGAGCCCAAGATCAGGGCTGGGATAATGGGGGGGAAGCCACAGAGGCTGAGATCAGCTCAGCTGATGCTCTGACAGCCGAGGCTATTAGAGCCTGACAGAGAGGGGCTGAGCCGTCCACAGTCCACTTCCCATGACAGGGCTCCTCTGACCGCCACTGCCCATGTTCTCAGTTCTGAGGGTGCCCTGGGGACAAATCACCAGGAAAGATGGCCAGGTAGGGTCCATTGAGAAGAGGTCTGGCCCGAAGCCAGACCTGGCCATGGTGCACGGTGGCTCTGGGCAGGCTTGTCCTCTGAGGGAGTGGTAGTAACTCTGCTCAGAGGGACAAGGACAAATTCCCCTCGACTGAGGAGGCACGTGGCAACGGCATTCATTTCGTAGTGCCTGCCTTTGCCACCTCCATCTCCTGGAACCAGCCTGTAAGATGGCAGTGAGGTTCAGAGAGGTATGGCCACTTTCTAGAGGCCCCAGCATTAGCGAGTCTCCCTCAAGAGACAGCTGCTGCTGCTGCTAAGTCGATTCAGTCGTGTCCCCATAGACGGCAGCCTATAAGGCTCCCCCTACGAGGCTCTCCCTCCTGGGATTCTCCAGGCAAGAACACTGGAGTGGGTTGCCATTTCCTTCTCCAATCCAGAGATAGCTGCCACCATGCTAAGCCCAGAATTTCCTAAACCCAGGAATCTGGGAGGATCACCTCCAGAGCTGTGGCTCACCTTCACAGACCCTGTACTATTTCAATAGTTTTCTTTTAATTGACTCACTATTTTTTCTCTGCATGAAATTTCATAGTCCGTCCCTAAATGGAAACCAGGCTGATTTGCTGTGAACTGAAGGTGATCCTCGAAAAAATAGGCTTCCCAGGTGGCTCAGTGGTAAAGAATCCACCTGCTGAGGCAGGAGACATGGGTTCAATCGATCCCTGGGTCAGGAAGATCCCCCAGAGGAGGAAATGACAACCTACTCCAGTATCCTTGCTGGCAAAATCCCATGCAGAAAGGACCCCATACAGTCTATGGGGTCGCAGAGAGTCGTACATTACTGGGCTACTGAGCCCAATACACCCAGTACTGAGCTGGAGAAAATGACAGTGATACACAGCAGTGCTGCTCAGTTCTAGCCTCTCCCTGCAGAAAGCTCAGAGCCAGACTCCCACTTTCTTTTATGAAAAAGGAGATTAGAAATCACCAGGGAGAAGTCAGACACCCTGGTTCCAGGGGAGCATGGCCCCTTAATCTGAAAAACTGAAAGAGAAATGATGAAGGATGAAGTTTCCCTGAATGAGATTCAAGAGTGTTTAATTCCGTGTCCCTGACCTAACGCAAATGACTCCCTCTGTCAGCGCCCGAGCTGTGCACTGGGGGGCCTTGGCTCCAGGCACCTGCTGACTGCGGCCTGCCCGCGCAGGTCTGGTGCCGCTGCATCACCACCATCTTCAACTACTTCGTGGTGACAAACTTCTTCTGGATGTTCGTGGAGGGCTGCTACCTGCACACGGCCATTGCCATGACCTACTCCACCGAGCGCCTGCGCAAGTGGCTCTTCCTCGCCATTGGATGGTGTGAGGGTCCCGGGGGGCCTGCAGGATCTAGTGGGGAGAGGATTCTGCTGACAGGGTCACCTCCTTTCATCTTGGGTCCAAGGACGGGACCACATTGCTGTCTACCATCCTCAGGACAGTCTGAGGAGGCAGGCGCTCTCCTCTGTGTAGACGAGGGAGAAGCAAATAGTCCCTCCAAGAGAACAGTCCACAAATGGGCCTCCTCTTCTTGCTTGGAATGGCTGATCCAAAGACCTTTGTCTCTCTCCTCAAAAGAGAAGCTGGCCAGCTCCACTTCTCTATCAAAAAAAACTCAGAAAATCACACTGTCCCCTCATCTCTCTGACCTGCTTGGAGGGGATAGCTGAGAGTGGGGGAGGGGTGGGACAGGGGTCTAGGAACAGGGCCCCCCAAGGTCCTAGATGGCCTGCAGTTGAATGATTGGAAACAGTGTCCTAGCCCTGTGTGGTCCCCCGACTCTGCTCTACAAGAGGGTGTCCTGACCATCTCTTTGTCCACTGCAGCTGTATCTGTCCTTCTTTCAGGCGTCCCCTGTCCCATCGTCATTGCCTGGGCCATTGGCAAGCTCTACTACGAGAATGAACAGTAAGTAGGACTGGCCAGCCATGAGCAGGTAGGAAGTGCAGCCATGCCAGGACAGATTCACTTTTCCATTGTTTTAAAATTGAAAAACTTTCCCCGGCACCCAGAGGTACTCATGTGATAGGTGTCAAGTCAACTTTGTGGAACTGAGTTAGGAATCATGGTTCCTTTAGGTGTCCAATGCATGACCCCCTTGGCCTTTGGTAAGCCCTCCTCCTGGAGTTGGGTGTGGCGAGCCTGGCCTGGGCCATATGGAGGAGGCCAAGGACTCCCAGGTTTCAGGCCAGAGCACATCCAAGATTGTGGTGTGGCATTGAGCCACTCACAGATGCCCTGGGTCAGGCCAGTGGACACTTATTTCACTCTGCATCCCAGTCTCTGCCTGGGGTGCAGTGTTCCACACTGGGGCCCTCTGCACCAGAGACTTTGAAATAGCCTCAGCACAGATGGCGGCAACAGGTCAGCCAGGGCATGGTGGGGAAGTTGGGAGCCACCAGCAGAGAGAAGAGAGGACAAGGAACGTCAGTCTCTATGTTCAGATCTTCTAGCAGTCTCCAAGGCTGGAGAGAACAGATGAGATTTAGGGGCAGGGACAGGAATGAGGTAGGTTCCAGGCTCCTAGCAATAAAAGCTGCCCAAGAGTGAGAGGCTTGCCTTGAGAGGTAGTGAGCTTCCCATCATGGAGGCATTTAAGTAAAGGAAAAAATCCTTGTGCTAGGAGGGCAGCAGTGAGCGCACACACCTAGGCAGTGTGCACTGGTGGCCTCCAGGGTGTGGAAGACATAGAACTTCCTGAAGTCTGCGGGGCCCTTTCTGAAGTCCAGTAAGAGTTGCTGACAGCCGAAGTGGGTCCTGGGCTAACCCTGCCCAGACCCTGAAGCTTCTCCACTCCTGGCTTCCCCAGAGAATAACCAACCAGCATAGAAGCAGGCTTCCTCCCCTGAGTGAATGAGGCCGGGGATCCACTGGGAGAAGGCTCCCGCTTCCACACCTGCGGCTTTGTGTGGCTAAGTGCCTGGCCCAGGAGCGGCATGTTCCAAGCAATGCAGGAACAGGTGGTACAGGCAGCTGGGCTTTGGGCCAGCGAGGGGGAACCCAGCTCTGCATTCATGAGTCTCTTGTGGGTCTAGCCCTGGGCCCAGCAGTCTGGGATGGGAGTGGAGGAGTGAGGGGAAGGAGACCCAGACCCTCCCTCAGTCTACCTGAGGAGACCAGACCCTCCACGTAGGACAAAAGGCAGCTCAGGAGTGAGCCAAGGAGGTCAGTGGGTCTGGAGCTGTCCATCCAGGCTTTAGGGGGAGGAGCAGCCATGGAGATGGGGTCTCAGAAAGGATCAAGCCAGAGGACCCTGGCTCCAAGGCTGCAGTGGTCCCAGGCTCTGGTTCAGCAGGCCACTTACAGCCACCCCATCTTTGCAGGTGCTGGTTTGGCAAGGAGCCCGGAGACCTGGTGGACTACATCTACCAGGGCCCCATCATCCTCGTGCTCCTGGTAGGTCCTCAGTGGGAACTGGGACAGGGCTGGGCACCCGGAGGACTGCAGAGGACCCACCACAGAGATGCTGGGGAAGGATGTGGCCTGGAGCAGCCTCTCCCCCCGCCCCGACACACACTCTGTACATAGTACCACACTGCTTGGCACTCTGTTCTCTCTTTTCCAACACTCTGACGCAGCCCCCTTCCCCTCTCCGGCCCTTGGGTTCTTTCTCTGGGCAGAGAGTGGGTCTGACTGGCAGATTTCTAGTGCCTCTGACATCTGACATCCCTTGCCAGGTTCAATGTCGAGACAGCCAGGCTGGGGGAGAGGGGGCAACTGGTGATGAGAGAAGGGTCTGCAGGATTCAATTCAGCCCAGACCTACCTCTCCCTCCACCCGCATAGACCTCCTCCAGGGCTCAGCCCACCGCCCCCAGCCTGGAGCAGTGGGACCGAATGAAGCAGAGCATAATGAGCAATTGTTCCTTACTCAGCTCCCCGCCCTTTGCCAAAAGTATTCATATCTAAGATATAATTGCCGCCATGTCTCTAAACCACAGCTAGCTTTAATTAAGGTAGAGTTTAAGTAGAGGCTGCATTCTGTAAAAAAATGAACCCATTATATATCATACGTTAAAAAAAAAAGAAACATACAAAAGAGCCCCATAAGAAATTGGCATTTACGTAAGACTTATTTCAGGCTTGGTAATTTCAGGCTCCTGTATGCACCAGCTTCCTTAAAGGGCCACTCGCTCCCTGGGGGAAGCTTGAGAGGGAACGGCCATGCCCCTCTTGCACACAGCAGGTGCCTAATGAGGGTTTCTTTGGTCTACCTTAGAGACAATGACTGTTTATCTCTTTTTATCTCCTTACTCTCCACCCTTTTGTAACTTCCTCCAGGATTCATTTGACCCCTTCTTTGGAGTGTCCTTGATATATATGACTAAGAAGGTTTTTTACCCACTGCCTGAAACTCTACCTTCAGGGCTCCATTCATTTCAGAAATGGAAGCCATTCGTTGTCAGCAGTCAGGTGGGGGGATCATTGTCCTTGGATTCCCAGCTGCAGTGAGTCACTGATCCCCACCCCCTCCACAGTGTGAATGGAAACCCCATGAGACCCATCACTTCCCCACCAGCAGCTGAGAGCTCATTCTGGAGGGAAAAGGCTTCTGAACCAGCCAAGGAAGGCTGACCTGGGTAGGGTGCGAGCCCCCTCTGCAAAAATGCTGGACAGCAGTGAGGAAATGCACAGAGAAGGGGGACAGGCTTGGAAAGCTCAACGTGTGTGTGTGTGTGTGTGTTAGTCACTCAGTCATGTCAGACTCTTTGCCACCCCATAGACTGTGGCCTGCCAGGCTCCTCTGCCCATGGAATTCTCCAAGCAAGAATACTGGGATCGGTTGCTGCGCCCCTCTCCAGGGGAATCTTCCTGACCCAGGGAAAGAACCCGGGTCTCCTGCATTAGCAGGAAGATTCTTTACCTTCTGAGCCACCAGGGAAGCCAGGAAGGCCCAATGCAAGACCCAATTCCCGCCTCCTGTCCATGACCCCTTCTTTGGTTCCACCCTCACCAAGGGGCCTGTGCTTGTCTTTCCCCATGGACCCAGCCCACACTCTGCTATGTGCATGGACAGGGCTTCCAGGTTCTAAGTTCAACCATTCCAGAAGCTCTGTCTTCATTCCCAGTCCTCACATCCTTGAAGCCTGGAGGTAGGGATAATGCTCCCGTTTCACAGATGAAGAACCTGAGAGATGAAATGACTATACAGGGTTACCACTCAGCTAGCTGAGCTGAGACCTAAGAGGCGGGTCACCCACCACATCTCGTTGTCCTTTCCATTGGATGTGAGCTCGGTATTGCTACCGCTGCCGCTCTCCCCTGGCAGTTCACAACTGTCTGAGATACCCATGCTTGTTTCTGGGTCCTGGGAAGGGAGTTGGCTTGGTTGGGTTTGCAGGAGGCTGTTGTCACTGTAGTCGGTGTGGGAAAAGCACAAGCTCAGTGCTCTCCGTGAGTATTTGAACGTGAGCGGACCTTCCCAGACAGGCTTGGTGGCAATCCCTGCTAGACCGGCAAGGAAGCAGAAGCTCAGAAAGGTTAATTAAGCAATTTGCCTGAGGCTGTGCAGATTCTAGTTGGAATAACTGAAATTAGAGCCAGGTGTGTTCCTGTGGGAGGTGTTACCCGGAAGTAGGATGAGAGTGAAAGCAGAAGAAAAGGAAGGAAACCAACAGAGGTGAAGTGCTGAGCAGGCGTCCCCGGGGCAACAAGCAGAATCTCAGAACTGACCCTTGGTTGTGAAGCCAGGTTACTTACCCACACGCTTCATGTCCCATCAGTGGAGGATGCCCTGGGGACCTGGAATCCCCACATTTCCAGGCCCCTCTCTGTTTTCTGGCTGAGCTAGCTCCCCTGGCACCAGAGAAAGCCCCAACCTGCCCCCTGCAGCTATAGGTGAATGGTGGATGGCACGTCAGGTCTGTCTGGCGAAAGACTCGACTCTTTGTTCCATGGATGGTGTCTTCCCCAGCAGAATCTCAGCTTCCCCTGTCCCAAATGCAGGTTACACGGCCCTCATCTGCCACTGGAAATCTCTGGGGTAGGTCCAGGATCTGTATTTGGAATAAGCACCTTTGATATGCATACTCTAGTTGAAGAACTGTGGTGTGTGCAGCGGCCTTGTGGTCAGGGATGAGTCATTTGGGCTTTCTCCATGGCCCAGACAGGGCCCTGCATGTAGTCAGACTCAGGACCTGGGCCTCTGAGACGCAATAGATCCAGGCAAGACTAGCAGGCTGGCTATGTTGCTTGAGCCAGTGAATGTGCATGACAAGAAGCCGAGGCTGGGAGAGGTGCGAAGAGGGAGCAGGGATGTGATGGCAGCACCCCAGTACCCAGAGCTGAAGGGATGCAGAGGACACCCCCAAGGGCTGGGGCTTCCTCTCCAGGCCTGGAGGAATTCCAGACAGGAGAAATCATGTCTGAAGCCAAGAAGGAAGAGTTGTCAGGCCTCCCCCGTCCCCACCTGCCTCTGCATATGCGCAGACAGGTAAGGTGTGGGAAGTGGGGGGGAGGGCGGTGTCAGCACCTCCCTGGGGAAGTGAGGAAGGTGCCTGCAGTTAAGTGAGGTGAAGAAGATGTTGTAAATGGGGAGGCGGGAGCCAAGCTCCAAGGGAAAGGGTGACTTTGAGGCTGCACAGACCAGGCTGAGATGGGGTGGGAACTGTCACCAAGTCCTGCCTGGTATGAGGAGAGGGGATAAGGCTTTGTCTCCCAGACCCTCCACACCTGCCCCTGTCCTGCTCATGCCTCAGAGAAGGGGCCCTGTAACTCAGAGGTGCTCAGCAACTGCTTGTTGGGTAGATGGGTGNGGGTTGGGAGGTTAGTGAATCTGTGTATGTTATCTGTTAAGTGAGTGACAGGGTAGATAAATTGATGAATAGAATGTTGAATAGATATTTAGATGGATGGATGGGTGGTTGGATGGATGGGTAGATGAATGTCACACTTTAAATAAGTGGGTAGGTGGGTAGAGAAGTTAATAAATGGATGGTCAAGTAATATTTGGATGGATGGATTAAAGGAATGATGGATAAAAGCAAGTGGATAACTGAATTGAATTGGTTAAAGGGTTTATGGACGAATATTGAATAAGGTTTAAAATGCAGGGAAATACGGAAGAAATCAGAATATATTTTGATTCCAGTAAGCTCTTTTTCAGAGACGTTAGGAAGAATCCGAAAAGGTCAAGTGTTTTATATCACTTGTATGAGAAAATTAGGATCTACCTACGTGTCAAAGTGACCTCATGATCCAGGAGAATATACCAGAAACCCAGGAGCTAGAGCTTAGATGAGCCTCAAGAGGAAGCAAGGTGCATTAGGCCATGGCAACCCAGGCTGAAAGCTTCCACCACCCCTCACCCTGGGTTCACCAGGCTGTGCCACTACAGTTCAAGAGCAGCACGCTGTGACTGAGAAGGGACCCCCACCCCCACCCCAGGCCCCTGGAGCATCCTCAAGCTTAGGGGTGATCCAGAGGCCACAGGGATGTCTGTGCCCCCAGACTCCCTGTCTGGGGTCCAGAACTTAGGAGACTTCAGAAATGACAGAGTCTCAGGCCTGGGACAGGAGGGGTGTATGTGTGTGTGTGTGTGTGTGTGTGCACATCCTCAGACATGTGTACACACATGACCCAGCAGACACCCCTGGGCTAATATGTATCTCCCTCTTTCCTGGGAGAGATTCCTGGGGTGTCAGGCCTACAGTGCTCACTTTCTTGTCTACTTGTACTTGGAGATGGATGAAGAGAGACACAGGCATGTCCGTGTCCCCAGATACACACTCACATGTGAGCATACTCCCAGGCAAACATCCCAGCACAGAGCACAGACCCACATGGAACGTTGAGAGGGCAGCACACAGACGAGCCGAAACTTGCACACCCAAAGAGACCACACACAGCCTGAAGCTGCCCTGGGAGGCCACAGGGGCAGGTCCTGGGGAGAGGCTGGGTGTGGCAGGCTCCGATGCTAAGAGAAGGCTCAGAATGAAGATAAATGAGGCCCTTCTAGGATCCTGGGAGTCAGCCCAGGAGCCTGTTCATCCCCATGGCCTCAGAGGTGTCTGTGAATATTTTAGCGTTTTCCTCTAAAAAATGAATGGTGAGAGATTAATCACTCCTCCCAGCAACTGAGTTATTAATTGCTCCCATCTGGCCGGATCTGCTCCACCAGGGCAGGGCCATCCTCTGTCCAAAGGACCCCCAGGAGCCCCTCAGTTGACACGTGGGGGCCCTGCAGCAGGGGAGTGTGGGCGGAGGGCCAAGCAGGGCCCTGGGTTCCTTTGGCATCCCTGGGGAGGGCACGGATTTGGGGACCCTGAGGAGTTGTGCCTTAGGAAGGAGTGGACTTTGTTCACTCCCTCCAGGTCTGTTTCCTCCCTCGGGCCTGGGGGTGGAGAAGCAGGCTTCGGAACCCCCAGGTGACAGGGGACTGAGCAAATGGGGTACTTGCCTGCCCTTAGAAGGGAGGAGCAGAGGCCTTGGGGCCCCACGCAGGTGCTAGGGTAATAGGTGGAACAGGAGTGTGCATGGGACATGGATTTTCAGGGGGCTGCAGGGGAGAAGGCTGTCTCTCAGCTCATCCCCACCTCTTAGCTCTTCCTTTTCCCCTCCCTCTCGTTCTCCCTCCAGATCAACTTTATATTTCTGTTCAACATTGTCAGGATCTTAATGACAAAGTTACGAGCATCCACCACATCAGAGACAATCCAGTACAGGTAAGTGATAGGTGCCTCGACCCTCAGCAGGGAAGGAATGAGGAGGCCATCTGGGCCATACCCCTGCCTCTGGGCAGGACCCTCTGAGTTTCACCTAGGGGCCTCACTCAGGCTTCCAGAAGAAACACCAGCCAGTGAGAACCCACCTGCAGTGTGGGCTCAGATGGGTCTTGTCACCTTTTCCCCCTCCACCCCCCAGGAAGGCGGTGAAGGCCACCCTGGTTCTCCTGCCCCTTCTGGGCATCACCTACATGCTCTTCTTCGTCAACCCTGGGGAGGACGAGCTGTCGCAGATCGTGTTCATCTATTTCAACTCCTTCCTGCAGTCGTTCCAGGTGGGTCGCCTGGCGGGATGGGGCTGCAGTGAGCTTCCCTGACCTGGCGTGCTCAGGCACCCCTGCCCTCATAGAGCACTTCAATGGGGTTGGCACCCGTGGGGTTCACTTCATTCACACTGAAGTATAACTGTGTGCACACCCAGGGTCAGGTGGGCCCACCCCCGACTGGATCAGGGCCACCCTTGCCTGCGCCTACTGCAGGCCCCGGCCCCTGCTCCGAGGCTATGGCTCACAGTGAACCCCAGTAAACCTGCTCCATGATGGGGGTGCCCACCCAGCTCTGAGCCTCTGGGGGCCCGAGTCAGGGTGTTCCCCCAGCCACTCCATCCCTGCTCCAACCCCGACCCCCCAGGCAGAGCGGCTCCCCCAGCAGGCCACTGACCTCTCCCTCTTCCTTCCCAGGGTTTCTTTGTGTCTGTCTTCTACTGCTTCTTCAATGGCGAGGTATGACACCCGTCCCAGGGAGGCCTGGGCTCTGAGGTCCTCAGACCCCACTCCAGGGCAATTTGAGGGGAGTCCCTGACTCTGGAAAAGGGAGGGCCAGAGAAACCACTCAACTTTGGGGAGACAGGAATCCTGTCTCAGGGACTCCAACCAGTTTGGAAGGTCAACTCTGCAGGCAGAAACAATACACCAGCTCTCCACAATACACCGGGAAAGCTGGGTGGGCAGCCGCCCAGGCCGCAGGGGCTCATGGGAGAGGGAAGCCAGAACATGGCTGATGACAGGAGAGCGCATCCTGAGATGCACTCAGGATGTGAGCTGTGCATCCAGGCTTTTATGGTCCAGGGAGCAGAAACACACCAGTGCACCCTTCCATCTCCCTACTGTTTCAGGGACGACAGGCCTCCAGGTGGTTTCAGAGAGCCAGGCTCCAGTGAAACCTGGTGAGCTTTACAAAGCCCGGAATACTAGCAGAGCAGACTTGCAGGAGAGAGGCTCACTCAGGCCTGTGATGGGTGAGGACCCATCGTGGGTACTGGGGCAGAAAGCAGACACCCTCCCAGGGCTCGAGAGTTTCCACACACCCCAGAGGAATTCCAGTGACGTCCTGAGGCCCCTTCACCTGCCCGTGCACAGGGTGATAGTTGGGTCTGCATGCTGGGGTCTCTGTCAGTTAAAGCAGACCCCAGGTAGGAGAGTCCACAGTGGAGACCAGGATGGGCTGCTAAAGGGCAGAAAGAGAAGGAACCACTAAAGCAAGCAAACAGTGAGTGCTTGCGGAGCATTTATTCTGTTTAGCCATGTGGCAGGCCAGCATGTGGGGGACGTGATCCATTTTGCAGAAAATTCTTCCATTGCAATGCAGCTGAGAATAGAGGGGCACCAGTGACAGTCAGGTCTTGAAATGAGCAGTGCTCCATCTCAGCTGCATGCTGGGGTAAGCAGGGCATATCTTGCAGGAGCATAAAGAAGATCAGGGCTACAGAGGACGTGAGAAGGACCCTGCTTTTGGAAATCAGCCCGTCCCTGGGTGTGAGGGTGGCAGTCAGGTGGGCCACCTCAGCCTCCCATGACGGCCCAGCAAGAGGCAGGGGGTAGGGGAGAGGACTGGCTGGGACCTCAGGATTGTCCTCCCCCTCCCCTGCAGGTACGCTCAGCTGTGAGGAAGAGGTGGCACCGCTGGCAGGACCATCACTCCCTCCGAGTCCCCGTGGCCCGGGCCATGTCCATCCCCACATCGCCCACGAGGATCAGCTTCCACAGCATCAAGCAGACAGCTGCTGTATGACCTCTGAGTGCCCCCTTCTCGCCCATCACTTGACCACCAGGACAGCATCCCCATTTTCCTCCAGCACCTTTCTCTGGGTTCTTCCAGCCATGCAGGCCCTGGTGGGGGCAGAGGGAAGGGAAGCACAAGGGGGGTCTCAGGAACCAGGGCCAGCGGGGCCGCAAGTCTCAGTGCGAGAGGGAACTGAGCTGAGAAGTCACAGGAACCCCCAGAGGCGAGCAGGTCACAGATCTTCAGGCACTGACCACATGAGCCTCTGGCTGGATCCTTACTGTCACCCTGTTATAGACGAAGAACTGAGGCCCAGAGCCAGGAAGGGCTTTCATGACAGACCAGGGGCTCCTCTGCCCCCACTCACAGCTAAGGGTCTTCCCACCAGCAGCAAGGTGATGCCTGGCCCCTCCAAGCCTTCTGCCTCTGTGTTCAGTGGCGCCCCCTGTAGTTGGAGGGAGGCATAGCAGCTGAAGAGATGACTTCTGCTGGCTTCATCCCAGAACTCTCAACCTAGAGAAGCCTCACCTAACCCCGACCCCTGACCCCATCCTCCTGACCATCTGGCTCTTAGAAGGATATGCTGCCTCTTTTACTGAGGGGCCTCTTCTCTTCCTGGTCCACAGATTCAGAGCCGGGGGGAGGGGCATGTAGGAGGAAGATGCTGCCAGGACGGCACATGCTCTTAGACCAACCAGATACGTAGTACAGGACAAAATGGGGAGGAGAAGCAGCCTGGGGGGTGGGTTGGGAGAAGGAGTAGGGTAGAAAGAGCAGAAACTAAAGTTTGACTTTGGTGACTGGAACTAATCCCTCAGCCCCGACCTGAGGCTGGGGTTCAGTCTCCCCTTCAGAAACATCTGTGCTATCTGAGAAATAAACCATGCCTTTGTGGAAACGCAGCCTCCCCTCAGGGGAAGGGGTGCTGTGGGCCAAGGATGGGGGGCCGGGTCCACCCTCATTTGCAGAGACTCTGGCCCTGGCCTGAGGCCGGTTCCCCCTCTCCACCAATGCCTGCGGGTCTGTTCCTTATGTTCACCAGGCCAGTGTCTGCCCTTCCTGGTAAAGCAAAGGCAGTTTAATTCAGCATGAAGGAGAGGCGCAACCCAGCAGGCTGCGGTCTGTTCCTGTTTCCTGTTCTGGAGTCTCGAGGGAGGTTTAGAGCTGGCCCCTGCAGTCTCCGTGGGTAATAGCCAGGACTGGCTCCGTCTTGATCTGCCCTTCCCTCCAGGAGAGGGTGGGAGTCAAAGGGCGGGGAGAGCCATCAGGCCGGGGTTTGAAAGAGCTTTTGCTCTTGGTATACTGCCCCCCACCCCATTTAAAAAAAATTATATATCTCATCTTGCACATTTTTAAGTTGGCATCTAATATTTTTCACATAAATTTAAAAACTTGTGAAGAATGTGATTTCTGGCATTTGGTAAATATTTACATTTTAAAAATAAAACTGCCACAATGCTTTACAATACATCATATAAAATCCAAACAGTGGTGATTTAACTCTCATCTATTAAAAAAAAAAATGCAACCTGCTCTTCCTTAACAGCTGGAAATTTTAGGATGTTCCTTTTCTCTTGGAACTTGTACTTCCATCCCATTCCCTCTACAGAATTTCCTAGTAATGCAGCATTTTTTATGGTTAAAAGTTTATTTCTTACCTTATCATACTTCTCTGCCACAAATAAATATTTAAAAATTAGAATTGAAATAACTTCCTATGACAAAACATTCTAAGGTTTTTTTTTTTTAAGTCTTCTGGATTGAGTTATTACAACTGATTTTTTGACATAAAANATTCTAAGGTTTTTTTTTTTTTAAGTCTTCTGGATTGAGTTATTACAACTGATTTTTTGACATAAAATATAATGTACGAGTGATTAAAACAATATAGATGTCTAAATTTTTTTATAAGTAATTGCTGAACCTAGAAAGGAAAATATTGAAAACACATCTCAGTGAAACAAATAAGAAATTATTTGTGAATCTGTGGATGCATCAGGACCCAGCGTCTTTATTTTCTTCCATTTTTATAGCTCTACATGTTGAGAAGCCTTTCACACAAGTATAATAGATGTCACCCAATTCTCTGAACTCTTTTTGACATGTGTGCCAAAAATTGCACAGTGATTTTTCATCAAAGGTGATCTGTCAACTGGCCACATGATTAAGTCCTCTGTAAATGAGGCTGCGAAATTTCATTTTTCGAACAACCTCAGACTTGTCAAGGACTTTGCTGTGTGGAGACTATGCTTTTTGGGTGGTCCCAGAGCACCAGAGACTTCCTCCAGTGCTGGGGCTGGGAGTGGTGGGGTTAAGCCCTGGGAGGTGCTCGAATAAGATGCAGGAAGGGGATGCTCTGCTTCACACAGAGAGATGGGGGCCCCTGACTCCCAGGTGCAGAGCCCTTGCAGGTCTTGGAAAGTCTCCCTGCGCCCTCAGAGGTGTCACAATGGCTGCTTCCATTAGCCTCGTCGTGGGCCCTTGTAGAGCAAGGAGCAGCAAGTGACTCAGGCCCAAGAGGCCACTTGGAGAGCCCTGCTGCTGGAGGAGCTGAGTGTTCGTCAGAGCAGCGTGGAGAGCTCGGGCAGCTGCAGAGGCTCAGTGCCACGTCCCAGCTACTCATTATCCTGCCAGCCTGCTCCCTGGAGGGCCTGCCCTGGAGCGCCCCTGAAGTCGCCAACACTTGTGCAGCAAAGTTAGCCAGAGGGACCGTTTGACTCAGCTCCCTCTGCAGGTTGGAGAGGCCCCTCCCCCCTCTCGGTCCTGTGCTGACCCTGCAGCCCCTCATTACTGGGGCTCCTGGTCATGGCTCCAGTGAGCTCTGGCTTGAAATGCCACCAGAGCCATTAGGCCCTGTCTCTGGGTCCTCCATTTATTAACCTCATTCAGCCCCTGTTCGTCACAGCCGAGCCCATCCTTGTTAGCACCTACTTTAGTGTGACAGCCCCTTGTCTGCTGGCCTTCCTGGAAAGGGGCCTCATTAGCAGACTCACATTTTGAGCAGGCAAGTTCCCAGACCCCTGTGCCCTTTGGCTCTCCTGTTTAACCCTTTCACCTCCCCTGATTTATAAAGCTAGGAAAGACTTGAGACCACAATGGTAGTCCTCACACCAGGCTTCTGGCTCCCCTGCCTGTCCCCAGCACGGCTGCTGGGGTATGAGCCAGTAATGACACATATGTCAGCAATCGTGGCAGGTGATGGTGGCAAATGAAAGGCAGGTCTGACATTTCCCTCCTGGGAGGGTGTGTTTAGAAGCCTCCAGACCCCTGGTTTCCAGTGGAGGACAGTAACTAGCAGGATAACAAAAAAGGGACTTAAGGTGGAGATAAGATGCAGAAAGTGAGTGCCAGCAGGTGGACTTACATAGAGCTGGAACATACACAGAAGCTCACAGACATGGAGAGAGACACCAGTGAGGCCGCAAAGGGAGGCTGGATGGACAGAGAAACACCTAGGGATGTGCAGGGGAGGACCCAGACACTAGACACACACGTGTCCATCAGTCAGTCATTCCCCGTTTAGTGAGCACCACTGTGGACCCAGTATGGAAGTAACACAATAAATTAGACAAGGTTCCCATTTCAAGAAACTCAACATCTAGTTGAGAAGAAACAGCTCCCGAACAGTACAAAGAGTAACATCAGGAAAAAGGACTGGTGCTCTGCGTCACGTTTGCCTGAGTCCATGGTAGGAGCCACAGGGCTGCTTGGATAAACGAGTAAGAGCCAGATGTACAGAAACTTCCAAGTGTTAACCACTGCACTTTGAAAAAGAGCCCGAGGAGGAGGAACCCTCTGAGGCTGCGTCCAAGTCCAGTTTGGGTATCTGCTTGTTGGACAGACCCATGAGCAGGGCGAGGAGGGAGGCGCTGATCTAACTCCAGAAGATAATCAGCATTCAGCCTCTGCAGTGAATAAAACAAAGTAATTAATTGTGATTCTTAATTAGGTCTGCAGGGCACTGAGTAAGGCCCCCTCTGGTTCCTGGAGGCCTGACAGAGATTAACAGTCTGGATCATGGATCCCCATGGAGGCTCCTTTGTCCACGCAGGCAGAGAAATTCAAAGACCTGTCACTTCTCCCTGCCTCCTCCAGTTCCGCCCTCCTGTTCTCTGGGGAAGATTAGTGGCAGGCCCACAGGCGACCCTGCAGCTGCCTCCTCGCTTTCTTGTTCTTTCAGCTCAGCCCAAGTACCTCGTCCTTCCAGGGTTTTCCAAAGGGTGCACTATGGGGTCTGTGTCGCTAGTTTCTGAGCAAATGAACTTTCCCAGCCCTGGGTCTCCAGACCCATCTCATTCCTCCACCTGACAGATTCTGGGCTCTCCTCGCACCATCGACATGCAGGCTTGAATGTTAAAGTCTGCATCTGAAGGAATGAGGACAAAGTCCTTCCTTGGAAATATGATGGATTCTTTTCCCTAGAAAAAATACAAATGTATAACACAGAAACATATAGTGTATTCAATAGTGCATGTCTATACAAATGCTCACAGAAACCATGGATCCAAGTTTAAAAGCCCCTGACCTCAGGATAAAATTACAGTGCTCTAATTTAGCTAGTGGGCTTCCCGGGTGGTTCAGTGGTAAATAATCCACCTGCCAATATGAGAGACTCAGGAGACGTAGGTTCAATCCCTGGATGGGGAAATGGCAACCCATTCCAGGGTTCTTGCCTGGAGAATCCCATGGACAGCGAAGCCTAGTGGGCTACAGTCCATAGGGTTGCAAAGTCGGCCATGACTGAGCACGCACACACAGCAGCGTGCACAATTTAGCTAAAAAAGAAGTCCCTGCGTTGATGGTGTGGGTCAGAAGCACGAGGGCATTTAAAGTCACACAGGTTTCTGAGCCCACTCCAGACCTCCCAAAATATGGAGAGTGGAAATTCACACTTTTAATAACCACCCTCACATAGGAGGGCCCTGGGAGCCACCAGCATACAAGGCCTTTCTTGGCTGTACCTCCCACTGTGCTGGCCTCTGAAGGCAGTGGGCAGCTCCTCACTCACAGGTCCCTCCTTGGTGTCAGGTTGGGTTATGAGGGGTGTGAGGGCAGGGCCTTGTCTGTCCCAGCCCTGGATTGTCATTACCCAGAGAAATGTCAGGGTTTCAAGAGAGATTTCATTTGAACTAAGGACTCCAAAAGGATGAGTCTGAAAACCACTGAATTTATAGAATTTTAGCAATGGCAACCCACTCCAGTACTCTTGCCTGGAAAATCCCATGGACGGAGGAACCTGGTAGGCTTCAGTCCATGGGGTTTCGAAGACTTGGACACGAATGAGCGACTTCACTTTCACTTTCATGCATTGGAGAAGGCAATGGCCACCCACTCCAGTGTTCTTGCCTGGAGAATCCCAGGGACCGGGGAGCCTGGTGGGCTGCCATCTGTGGGGTCACACAGAGTTGGACACGACTGAAGTGACTCAGCAGCAGCAGCAATGTTATGGTAGTAATGTAATTTAAGCTTAGACTTAAGTTATATGTGTATCTCTGGGCTAGTCATTTCAAAGTAAGCCAGTTTTTACACCAAAATACTGAATGTGGCAGCTTCCCTGGAGAAGTCATTCAAATATTTCTTGAGCACCTACTGAGTGCCAGGCACTTCTCTGGGCACAACAGAGGATATAGACTTAAATGAGGCCGACTCAAATTCTTGTCCTCATGGAACTGTTGACTTAAAAAAATGCACACTGTGACAGCTGTGAGTCAAGTTTTACTTAGGCCAAAATGGACTATAGCCCAGGAGACAGCTCTGAGAAACTGCTTCAAAGAGGAAGGTCAGTATATATATATATGTGATTTTGGTGAAGGGGGAGCACATGCAATCAGGCACATATGTTTTTGCAGAAGTTTCTGCTAGTCATGTGAAGGTTACCGCTAATCACAAGGAACAGACATCACCATAAGTGATTTTAGTGGTTTTCTAGATATGAGGAGATACAAGAATTGGGCTCATAAAACTGGCTCCTGAAAACATCTAACTATCTGAAGACTTGTCCTGCCTGTTCCCCCAGAGCACAGTGTGCCTCATTTCTGCTGTCTCCCCTGAATTCCTTCAGGGGGTGTTGAAAACCAGCAGCTGCAGCAGCACACGATCTAATCCTTGTAGAAGCAAGTGCCAATTTGTAGTTGATAAAAGTTTATATTCCAGCGGGGACCCTGAAAATTAAACAGACAAAGAAGCAAAATATATTATCAAGTGTTAACCACTAAAGAGAAAAAGAGAACAAGGAAGAGAGTATGAAATGCGTATGGATCTGAATGTTCTGAGTAGGGAAGCAGGGTGTCGCTCAGTGTTGAAACTGTAGGTGAAATGGCTGGGGGAGGGCTCATGGGGGTGACGACTGAACAAGGTCTTGAAGGAGGTGAGGGAGAAGATGTGGGGACTGAGATGGAAAGCACTGCCGGCAGGTGAACAGCAAGGGCCCAGGGACTGCTTCTAGGTGTGCTGGGGCAACGGGACAGCGGGGTGTGTCTGTATGTGTGCTCGGCGGGGAGGGGGCAGAGGGGCTTCACACGGGTGTTATTTAGTGAGAAGAAAAGCCACTGAGTTTTTAGAATGAATGGGGCCACTTTGACTGCTGCTGCTGCTGCGAAGTCACTTCAGTCGTGTCCAACTCTGTGCAACCCCATAGACGGCAGCCCACCAGGCTCCCCCGTCCCTGGGATTCTCCAGGCAAGAACACTGGAGTGGGTTGCCATTGCCTTCTCCAATGCATGAAAGTGAAAAGTGAAAGGGAAGTCGCTCAGTCGTGTCCGACTCTTAGCAACTCCATGGACTGCAGCCCACCAGGCTCCTTTTTGACTGCTGGGTGTAAATAGATTGTGATGGGGGTACAGGTACAGCAAAGAGTTCATGGAAGAGTCCAGTAGACCAGGTGGGAGTTGGCCTGGTGCCCTGGACTAGGGCGGGGGCCCGATTCTGAACATCTAGTGAAGGTGGACTTGATGGCCTCGATGTGGCATGGATGAGAGAGAGAAGTCAAGACTGGCATCCATTGTTACTAACCTAACCCAGAGGACAGGTTAATGGAGCGGACCAGTTTGCAAGCCTGCTTCAGAATTCTTTTTAGCAAGATAGAAGATCTGGCCTCAATTTTAAAATGAATGTTCATAAAGATTTTTAAAAGCTTGTCAGTACTTTTTTTTTCTTTCCCATAATCTTATCGTGCTTAATCTATCAACTCACCCTCAGATGCAGAACAGTGGGTTTTGATGAGCCAAAAAAGTCTAAATTAGTTTAGACTAATTAGTCTAAATTGTTTCAGTTAGCATAACTGCTTCTGCACTAATTGTTGGTGATTGAGTTTTAAGACCCAGCAAATGTAGACACTGCCTGGAAAAATGCTCTTGGGGCTCATGTCTGCTCCAAGTCCTCAAAGTTGAAAGAGGAGGGCAGAAACCTTTGGCTCCCAAAGAGGAAGGGCTCTCTCTTCCCAGCCCCAAGGTCCAGAAACTTCCATGAGGTTCAGGTTCAGGCTGTGGCCTGGGGTGGAGGTATGACGGTTAGAGCAAGGCTGGCATTGTTAGATTCTCAGAGTCAGGACCAGAGTCCACTTTACTTGGCTTCCAGCACAAAACTCACAGCTGCACCCACCCTCATCAAGGCTCCTGAATTAAGGTCACCTGGGAAAACTGAAGTCCGTTCATTGCTCACTTCCCCATCCCACACCTGCTTGTCTAATTGTCTCACTGGATACAAGGTTCTTATAATTACATACTCTCAAAGGGAAGCCCTTTCCAGGAGAGCAAGCAGTCCAGCATTTCATATGGCTGAGAAAGTGCACAGTGGTGCAAAAGTAGGCAAAACACTACAAGGAACAAAAGCAATGACAGCCCCTTTGAGGGATCCCCCAGGGCTCACCTTGACTACATTGTCCCTGACCCCCAACACACACAATCCACAGAGTCTGGGCTCCCATGGGGCAGACAGCCAGCGCACATCTGCTCTTGCAAACAGGCCCCTTCTCTGAAAATCCAAAAGCACACGACTCAGGACTAGATTTCTCCATCCAGCATTCACAACAGTAGTTCTGCAGTCTTCTTTCTAGCCAAGTTGGAGTGGATTTAGATTTTGAAAATAAAAAATCAAGCTTTTCTTAACACAAAAGCCACACCATACCCTACCCCCAACCCCCCAGCCCAACACAGATTCATCTGCCTAAAGTTCTACTGATGGAGGATTTTTTTCTTATTTGTTTTCAAATGAGGACATAGCTTCTTTAGTAGAAAAGGACTGTCAGCTCTGGGTTAAACACATTGCCCACCACAACACTGCCTGTGTGGACATGTCTGCCTCCAGAGTCAAAGCTTTACTATAACAATATCTCACCAGCAGGAAGTGACATTGAGCAGGAAAATGAGAATGGTCACAGATTTTGAACCCAAGTATCAACCAGCACAGAGAAGTCAGGCCAAGGACAGACGCCTCCCACTCAACCACCTCTGCTGGTGACTCCGAGGAGTCAAGGAGAAAGCTTTTACTTAGTCGTTTATGGACCAACCTACTAAAATCTGAAATCATTCTGTTGAACCAGGTTTCAGAAAAGGAAATGAACTCTCAAGGAGAGAAAAAAAAAGAACTGATTCAGGTGACAGCTCTCCCCTCTCTAAGCTGGAGCCTCTTATGTTTCCTGAGTAATAACTCTCTTAGCCCTCCTCGCAGCCCCAGACAGCAGACAGCTATGCGTACTTTGTGCTCTAGCTGCTGGACCGATGGCCCAGTTCTGATACACGTCCTAACCTGAGCAAAGAATCTTAAATGGCTACACAGATGATGTCCAAAGGGTTTTGGTAAATCTACATATTGAGGTACACAGGAATGCTGTGAATCTCCTGATGCTAAGAATTGTGTTTTGTGGTACATACCCCAAATGGGAAACTGTTGAACAGTGGACAAGAGATTAAAGTAGAAAGATGAACAAGGGAGAGAGAAAGAGAATGGGAAGGGGGAGTGGAGGAAAATTTGAGCTTGAGGACAGAAAATTAAGCAAAATTGGTTGTTGAGGACAGAAATGGGTTTGTGGAGACAGGAAAAATCAGTGCTGTAGTCTACCAGAGCCTGCGAGCAGTTTTCATGCCTCTTCCTTCCCTCATTGTTATCTCTAGTGCCGGTAACACCCTCCTCAAAGACAGGTCTATAGGCACAGCTTCTCATGAAATTAAGTCATGGCTGAGAAGCCTAGACTTCCTAACCTGGCTGAGAATCGGCATTCACAAACTCCAAAGTGTGGGACAAGAAGGAAAGGTCCTGAGCTGTAGGGCGAGGGTTATGTACAAGCAAGCACTTCCCGACAGCAACACTGTTTGGAACTGTGTTAATAAGTAACTGAGTGCTCAGATGGTAAAGAATCCACCTGCAATGCAGGAGACCTGGGTTTGATCCCTGGGTTGGGAAGATCACCTGGAGAAGGAAATGGGAACCCACTCCAGTATTCTTGCCTGGAGAATCCCATGGACTAAGGACCCTGGCGGGCTACAGTCTGTGGGGTTCCAAAGGGTCGGACATGACTTTGACTGAGCGACTAACACTTTCACTTTTTCTTCTTTTTTAAAGGACAGTAATATTTAGGTTACCTTAAGGGTGAAAAGAGAACACAAAGGACCTCTCTTAGAAGAGAGCCTGGCACGTGATAGGCACCCAGCAAACGTGCCATTCTCCCTGGAAACACTGAGCTCCAACCACTGAAGTCCTGAAGGGGAGGTGGGCAGAGGATAGGCCTGAACCCCAACACTGGACAAGGGAAGCAGGCTATGAGCCGTGGAGGGTTCATGAGAGCACATTTACTGACACTTCACTGGAGCAACATAAAACAATGCCTGCTAAATTCATCTCTTCTGGAGACTTTGGTATTTTTAATGACAACTTTTAACCTGTTGTCAGTAAAAATGTTGTTCAGCAGATGCTTCCCCACTCTGGAGTGGGTAGGGCTCAGCCTTTTTATGGCTTGAGCCAAAATATCTGTTTTAGCAGAGGTTTTCCTAAGGGGGCTTTCAAAACTTTGCTGTCTGAACATCAAAACTCAGTAAATTGGCTTGAAGGGTGCACATACCTGAGCATTTTTCAAACTTCCAGTGATTCCAGTGTGCAGGCAGGGTTGAGAACTACTGTCCCAACTCTCACTGCTGCCAAAGGTTTAAAAAGATGTACCCTTAATCATGCAAGAAAGGTCGACCATCACAACCGGGAGAACAGGTCACCAGCACCAGAGGAGCTCCTGGCAAGAGGTCAGGGCCACAGGCTCCAGCTCTCAGGCATTTCCTGGTGATGCTCCCAAATAACAACCAATTTCCAGAAGAGCCATTAATCCCTTCCACATGATCCTAACACAATCACTGCTTAGACGCAGCCCAATAACCAAGATCTATTGAAGAGACAGGTGAATTATGAGGCACAATAAAATTATTCATCCATTCATATGCTGAATCTTCAACTAAACTTCTTAGGGGTGGACAAATGCCAAGCAAACAAAATCTGCCTTACACATAGTCGGACTATCAGCAAAGATGCTGGTGCAAGGCTCTTTAACGTGATTGATGCTATCCAAACCTCTTCATCTTAGCCCCTCCCGAGAGATGCAAATAGTTATCCCTAGTGATAGGTGGTTAATTTAAGTGCAGCTGCATCCAGAGATAATTTGGATTCATTTCTGGTTTATTTGGTTCTCTTGTGAATAGACTCCACTGAGCAAGACAGTCACTACCATTAGCCTAAGTTTATATTGGTTAAGGGACTAATAAATAAGGGTCTAGAATGAATCTATCAAGGGACTTGACAAACTAATTTTTCAAATTGTTATCACAAAGACCTTTGAACATCTGACATCTGTAGTACTATCTCACCTGACTAGTAGGATCATTTATTTATATGACTTCACAATGAATTCTGGAGCACTCTATATTCAGTATTTTATTATGAGCCATTAAGCAGTATTACGGAGAAGGCACTGGCACCCCACTCCAGTACTCTTGCCTGGAAAATCCCATGGATGGAGGAGCCTGGTAGGCTGCAGTCCATGAGGTCGCTAAGAGTCAGACATGACTGAGTGACTTCACTTTCACTTTTCACTTTCATGCATTGGAGAAGGCAATGGCAACCCACTCCAGTGTTCTTCCCTGAAGAATCCCAGGGACGGGGGAGCCTGGTGGGCTGCCGTCTATGGGGTCGCACAGAGTCAGACACGACTGAAACGAATTAGCAAGCAGTATTAAGGTTCTGGACTCCTGCAGAACTCAGGCACCAACCACCTCTCTAGACACAACTCCTACTTGTCTGAACGTCCTGAATTCAACCTGTTTTCAAGAAACTACTGTTTTCTTAATGTACATTCCATGGGAATCAGACTGTCACCCTTCTTCCTATTTTTGAGAAGAATGGAAACAGGTGTGACTTCTGGGACAGTGCTACTTAGCCAGCTCCCAAGATAGCCCACTGAACTGAAACTGAAAGTCGCTCAGTCATGTCTGACTCTTTGCGACCCATGGACAGTCCATGGAATTCTCTAGGCCAGAATACTGGAGTGGGTTGCCATTTTCTTCTCCAGAGGATCTTCCCAACCCAGGGATCAAACACAGATCTCCAGCATTGCAGGCAGATTCTTTACTAGCTGAGCCACAAGGGAAGTCATATAAATGCATAAATGATGGACTACATGGCACATCAAGCCAGAAAGTCCCTGACTTACACACTGGACTTGAACAGAAGAGAGGAGTTGTGCACACAACTCTTTTGGTGTGTAGAACCTCTTTAGAAAACAGCTCTTCCCCTGCTTGCTTAGAAGCAAGCATATGACAGACAGAACCATTGGCTATTGACCCAGCTTCCCCACACAGGTAATCAATCACTTTACAGGCAGTAGGGGCTCTTTGGGGAGGAATCGTGCATTGCACCTAGAGGAAAGACCAGGGAAAGCAGGGCTTGTAGAATTCATATCCACCATCTAACACAGGACAAATTTGTTTGCCAATGAAAAGTGAAGAGAGCTTTGGTTCCAAACCTTTTATGATCCAAAGTAGATAAATCTACGTGTTTAATATATTTTTCCTATTAAGCAGCTCTTAACAATGCCTGAGGTTGGGGTGATTGACTAGGGAGGTGCTCACTGTGAAAAGTTAAATAAATGTTAAGTAGTAAAGACAACTGCCCCCTTATACCTTTGTCCCAGCCCCAATGTAAGAATGCTAGAATATACACCAAGAGCTATATTATAAGGGGTGAAAAAAGTACTTAGAAAATAAAAACTCAAGTTTATTTAAAAGCTAGTTTCTTCTAATTTAATAATGAATACTTTAAAAAGCATAGGGCAGAGGAGAAATAAGCATCAGTGAAATGATTTCTTCCCCAGAGGTTTGTTCAAAATCAAGACTCACGCAAAGTCTATTTACTGACTACATACTGTGTACAGCACTGTGGTAGGCACTATTGGAGAAGAGATAAAAATGAGAGAATCCCAGTGGGATTCTTCAATTGCTCTTCATTCTCAAGACAAGGAAAACATTCTGGATATGGCACCTCCTGTCCCCTCTACTGTCTGAGAGGACAATGGGATGCTAGACAGGCTTAACACAGCAAATAAAGAGCTGGTCAAACTCACACATCCTCGAATTTTTTCCTAACAAATGAACACAGGTGTTCTGACTCTATACAAAAACATCATAGCAGTGAAGTCCCTCAAAAGCGGAGCCAAAAACCACCAGGCTAAAATCAAAAGACACCGTGACAGTTGAGAAGCGCTACGTCAAGACACGGCAGATGGGGCTCCTCTAGCATCAGGAGTTCAGCGATTTCCAGGGTTACCTGGGAAGCCAAGCACAAGCACGGCTTAGAATTAAAATAGACGGTTTCTGTTGATGCACCCCACCCGGACACTCTGAAGAGCAGAGTGTCATCTGGACACTGGGGTGAGCAGCCCTGACCCCCACCCCAGCAAATCTCTTCCTTCTCCTCCACTGCTTCTGCAGCCTCCTCCACACCACAGCACCTCCCAGAAGCCAGTCGCCCTACTCAGAGACTGCTGCCTCTTCAGCACAATGCATCAGCTCAGAAAAGGAGAACAGAAAAGGCAAATTCATAGAGACAGAAAACAGGTAAGTGGGTGCTTGGGCCTGGAATGTGCATGAGATTTCTTTTAGGAGTGACGGAAATGTTCTAAAATTGGATGGTGGTGGCAGTTGCACAACTCTGTAAATACGTCATCAGCTTGTTCGGGTAAGTTTTACGGTCTTATGACTAAAGTTAAGTTTAACGTGTATTCACTGTTTCACATTAAGTCATGAGTGTCTACCCAAGGTCGGAAAAATAGCAGAAACAAGAGCATGTAGGTTACAAGTCTGTTCAGAATTCCTTCAACTTTAATTGTGGGAGTAAGATCAGGCAGCCACTGAGGATAAAATGTAGTCCTGGGGAGGAACTGAGATGCTGTTTTGTTTTTTTGTAAAGTGGACATGATAAGAGTTATTCTTTTATTAAAGCAAATGGTCAGAAGTTGCCAAAACTGTTCTCATTCTTCGATTGCCTCTTTTTTCCCAGTTTCTTGACCTTCGAAGACAGGGTATCTGGCCTCCACATCTGCCCACATGATGCTGCCATTGGCCAGATCGCGGACAACACCGGGCAGTTCAGAGACCTGGGGTGAAAGAAAAGAGAAGTCCCAGAATCAACCAACTGGATCAGGCTGTCAAAAAAAGAGGACTCACCCTGAACTCAGGAAACGACACAGTCGAGTCCGTGTCTACACAGTGACAGGATCCCTCCAAAAACTGGTCCCTACAGTGTGTTTCTAAGTGACTCCCACCGAAGCCTCTTTACCTAGTTATGCTTACCTCCCTCCCAGGCTGGGGTCCTGCTCTTCCTCCAGCCCAGAAGCCCTGCCAGCTCCCTTGGGTACCCCAATTCCCCACAGAGCCTTTCCTAGTCATTCCAAGCCTCCAGGCTACCTGAAGTCACTTCATTCGTATTATCTCAACTCTTAGAACCACGGTCAGTCAAGTAACAGGAGTGAAGGGAGTCAGGAAACTGAAAAGGCCCTAAGGAAGGGGCCAGCTGTTCATCAGCCAGAACCAGCGGTGGCCACCACACAGCAGGGGTTCTCAAACCTGAGTGGCCAACCATAGGAATCATCTGGGAGGCTTGTTTCTTTTTTTAAAGATTTTTTTTTTTGGATGTGGACCATTTTTGATGTTTTTATTGAATTTGTTATAATGGTCATTTCTGTTTTCTGTTTTTGGCATTTTGGCCGTGAGGCATGTGGGATCTCAGCTTTCTGACCAGGGATCAAACCTGCACCTCTGCATTGGAAGCACAGGGTCTTCACCACTGGGTTGCCAGGCAAGTCCCTGGCGGGCTTGTTAAAACAGTTCTGCCCACCCTCTCCCCCTCTCCAAACCCCAGCTCCATCCCAGTTTCTGACTTAGCAGGTCTGGGGTGGAGATTTCTCTTCTCTAACAAGTTCTCAGGTGATGCAGATGCTGCTGGTCCAGGGACCACACTCTGAGAACCCCTGCCTGACAGGAATACAGGTTCAGAGTAGCCAGATCTGGTATTGTGAAAAGATGAGCCAGAAATCTGTGACCTCTAAGGTAGACTGAAAATTCCCTTGGGAAAAAAGCAGCCTTTCACTCCTGTTTTCCCTATTACAAACCCTAGCAAAGCAAATGAAAGGCACTCTAAATACAAACTTGCTCAACATAAACTGGTCAGGCAGCTGTCAAAGTGGCCACTCTTTTCTTTCCCTCCTGTACTTTTCCCATCTCCACGGTTCCCTTCCAATCAAGTACAATGACTGAATTATTCACTGTTTTGAAATTGATTAGCATGAAGAAGTTTATACATACTCGTGTGTACACTTATATGGAAATATGAAGATAAAACTGTCTAAGCCCCCCAAAGCCTGCCAATAAAACTATGGCAGCAACCACTTGCGATCATATTTCTCTTGCTCAAATAAACAATCATGAATGCAAACTGTCAGAGAATGAGCCCAGAGTGATACAAATGGCTGTAAAACATTAGAGAAGTGTTAATGAATATTTTCATAATTGAGCCTAGGGGATTTGGGAAATCTGTGCTCTGTCTGATCCAAACTTACGATTAAAATGAAAAAGACAAAAACAACAAGGGAAGCATAAACACAACAAAATCCATCTCAGCTTGGAAGCAACCAGCATTTTTAAGACTACAAATGCCAAAGCGAAGGCAGCCACCTCTGCTCTGATCTGCCGCATGGAGTCTCGGTCCCGCAATGTGGCCGTGTGTGGGGTCTTGTTCACTGTATCGAAGTCAATGGTTATGCCGAAAGCCACACCAATCTCATCAGTCCTGGCGTAGCGTCTTCCGATGGATCCCGAGGAATCGTCTACTTTGTGAGAAATGCCGTGCCTGGTCAAGGCCTCCGCTGTCCAAAATAAATTCAGTAAATTAAAAATGTCATATGAGCTCAGGAAACTTATAACAGGAGCTAACACAAAAGAGCAAGAAGTTGCAGCTGCAAGAAACAGAAACATTCCCAAAGTTTAAGCCCTTGCTGGAACTCTAACCCTCACTCATCCCTGCACCTCATTCGGGTGTAGGGGCATGAGCAGCCAAGATGAGGAGACTGGTGTGGCCCCAAGCAGCTCAGTGGATGCCTCCCATCTCCCAACTCTGAAATGTGTGGGCCACACCAGACGGCCGCAAAGATCCCTTTCAGTGCTGTGAGTCCAGCGGCTGCAGATCCACAGGGTTGTGACCCTCCATTGGGTGTCCCCCGATGAAGTGACCGGCAGGGTCAGCAGGAGAAGCAATATGCAATCTGACTCTTCGGTTCTATCCCAACTCATTCAAATGCTAGGAGAGAACACCCCGAGCAAGCATACTCTTTATTCAATACTTTTTTGTTTTTTTAAGAGACATTTCCTAAACTTTAGTCTGTCTGATAGTATTCCCATGGAGATTAACCCACTGGATTTACTTACATAATTCTTTGACAAATGGCATGAACTCCTGGTTCTGGCTCAATGGAAGGACGGAACATTTGAATGGAGCTACTACGGCAGGGAAACTGAAGAACTAGATGATTTAAAAAGACATCCAAATGCATTAGTGTATCAAGATCTAAACATTAACATCCAAATTTCAGTATCAAAATACCCGAAAATAGGATGTAAAAAAAGCAGTGTGATAAAACAGACAG
Source organism: Redunca redunca (assembly GCA_006410935.1). Taxonomy (NCBI): domain Eukaryota; kingdom Metazoa; phylum Chordata; class Mammalia; order Artiodactyla; family Bovidae; genus Redunca; species Redunca redunca. The sequence goes on from SJYQ01095221.1 coordinate 53,157, forward strand.
CGGGATAACCAGAGTTAGAGTCACAAAGATCTGGTTTTCAGCTCAGAATCTGGACCCACTCAGTGAACTCTACCTCTCTGGATCTTAGCTTCTCTGTCTAAAACATAGGTCTCTGCTATCTGCTCTGCCTACTTCGCAGGTCAATCATGAAAATATTAAATGATATAAAGCATTTTGAAAACTGACATCTAAGATGGTAATTATTTGGTACTACTTAAAAGCCTTACTTCTTTCTATGGAGATCCCTAAGAACCTCCCCCCAAATCATCAAAAAAGTAGTGTTAACAGACAAAATTCCATTCTGTCCTTTAAGAGATTCAGCATAGTTGAAGGATGTCTGAGTCTTAGTGACTAAGTAAAACAGAACAGTTTAATTAGCTTACAAATGCATATCCCAAATAAACAGTAGGAAGAAAACAAACAAAAAACCCTAAAAGAGGTTCTATATACCCAGAGAGAAATACAGCCCTCCTAAACTGCTCCTGAAACAGATTTCAAAGTTACTCAGAAATAAAAGAAAGCAAAAATATTTGGCAGAAGGCAAACAATTCTACCATTTTGGGTTAGAAATGAGAGCTGAAGATAGTTCTTAAAATAGGATCTGTACAAAAGGTTCACTTGAAGGCAAGAATATGAGACTCAGAATGAATAGGTCCCATAAAAATAATGACTGACATGGGGTCGTTTGGCCCCCCAAAAGCCTAATTAATCTTAAAATGTCACGCAATGGTGAATATTCCACTGTAAGTAAACCCTAGACTGCACCAATATGGCACATGAATTGTGGAACACTCCTAATTCCACTCCTTTCCTCCTCTTATGATAATTCCATTTAATGTGAGAGAGAAGTGGGGAACTGACTTTATAGAAAAATGGTGGTTTTTTTTGTTATCTAATCAGCAATGCTTTTATACCAAATTTATAGGAAAATGGATCGAGGGACTATGTGCTAGTAATTTAGAAACATTTTTGGCTTCCTACAGCCTAATCAAATTCCTCTTCATGATGAAATCTCTATGTAATTCATAAAACACTGTAACTTATTCTTGCCTAGCCTTTAAGACACTTCTATTACAACTTTAGTTTTACAACTATAGAGTCAAAGGAATAGCTGAAAGCTTTTTTAAAAAAACTCTTCATTAGAAAAATAACCAGGAAAAGCTTGAAGCAAACTTGGCCTCTAAAAAAGAGCACATTCAGTAAAGTATGATGCTATTCCTCAGGAAGAACCATCCCTTATGTCTTATCTCTGGGGTCCAGGCTCAGGTTCCTGCTATCTGTTAATGAATGAAAAGCCACTCCTTAAATATCAGGAAATGAAGATGTGACTTTAGGGCACAGAATAAAAGAGTAGCTTTATTAACTGTACATTATCAACAGTTATATGTCAAACTTTTGTTCAGTTCAGTTCAGTTGCTCAGTCATGTCCGACTCTTTGCAACCCCGTGGAATGCAGCACGCCAGGCTTCCCTGTCCCTCACCAACATAAGGAGCTTGCTCAAAAGTCATGTCCATCAAGTCAGTGATGCCATCCAACCAAGAACTAATCAGTTCATCTCTAAGGCTAAACGCTCTAGGATAAACTACAGAGCTGATGTCCAGCATTGTGTACACATTCAACTTTAGCTGGTCACACAGGTAAGAATGCTTCTTTCAGTTAACTTGACCTGTACAACCTTTCCTCTCTAGCATTCTTCTGAGTGATCTTCCTGGAAACCTGTAGTTATACATCAAAGGAGTATAATTTCCACAACCCGAGATTAGGTGAGAAAGGTGAAATAAGCCATAATGAAGAGCTATGTAGAAGACATGGAGCAGTAATTCAAAAGCACTGGAGCCAAAAGAAAACGAGGGATGAAGACTTCTTAAAAACATGCAGCGTTAGCTGGGTTTGAATGCTGGGAAAGCCTACACGTCACATGCTTCTGCTCAGTTTATCTGTCAGTCTCCCACAATGGAATCATCTGGGTTTCTTAGAAACAAGCATACACACACAAACCCAGATCCTGGGGTCTCAGACCTAGTGAATCTGTCTCTCTGGACTGAAACCTAGGAATTTACATCTTTACCCTCAAAGTACCTCAGACAATTTTATGCAGTTTGAGAAAGTTCCTTTTAATGTTTTACCAAAGTATAAATACAGTTTTTAAGTTTGTCCAAATTCTATAAATCATCACCTCCTTCCCAATTTTCTAAAAACACAAGTATATCCAGAAAGGAGCACTCCTTCCATTGATGCAATACAGACAGCTGTCCCAAAGCAATATGTTGTCTCAGAACTCAGAAGCAACTAAAACAATGGCATCTGGAATAACCTACACATTCTAAAGCACAAATGAGATAAGGAAGGGCTTTGCTTCGTAAACAGTTAAGCAAAGGTGTTAATATTCCAGTAAATAATAACTGATTGTTTCAGAGTTGTCTTAACATCACTCAGGAGATGTCATTCTCTGACACTGTAAGACAACAGACAGTACACTTTGCATGGCAACTCACCGTTCTCTGTTCATCTCCCTCGCGAACCTGGAATGTATGTTCAAATACCGTATACATGATCCTGCCCAGGCCAAAAGAGGGTTCGATTACACTTGGAATAACTTCTTCCACTGCAAGAGAAACAGAAATTCAGTAAGACTCCCTTAAAGCCCACATGATGCACTTCGAGTCCTCTTGCAACAATTCTAACTGGCCCTAAAAATATCTCTATTCTAGATGGATTGTGATTGATCCTGTACAGCAGGACAAAAAAAAAAATCAGAACATTCCTGAAAACTATTTCCTGGTAGAAAACATGATGCCTTTAAAGAGAAAACTAGAGAGGAAAACTTTTTTTTCACCAAATTGTTTATATACCATAAAAAATAAAACAAGATACCAGTGTATTCCTTCACCAAGTTGGTAAGCTATGAGCAATGCCATCTGCCTCACCTATGCAGAAAGCACTGAAACTCTAGAGCTTCTGTAAGACTTTGCTAGAATTAAAAATCCACCACCACAGCTGGCAAATTTAATGAAAACAACTCCTACATACAAGTATCATGTGACTTGTGCTTTACTCTTTATCTTACTATCTGGATGAGAACTCCTTAAGACAGTCAGGTTACTGCTATTGTATTTCCAAGATTCTGGGGTCAGGAGTCCATTAGAGAAGAGTTTGCTCAGGTACCAGCAGTCAATCAAAAAGGGAACCCACAGCTCTTCCCATGGGTGCAGTTATACTTGTGGTATACATAGGAACTGTCTTCATTATTACTTACAATTCAGAAAGGAACCATGGCTAAGCACTATCCACATCTAACTAAACTGACCCTCACTCACCTTGAGAGCTTGTTTCAAGAGAAATGAGATAACTGGAACCAAAAGCTCACACATGGAGAGTAACATCTGAGAAATGACCAAGGCATTTTCTGCCCGTAAGGTGGCATCTTGAAGGACAGCTCTAAGCCAGCTGCCAGGATGTGGCCAAAAGGCCTCAGAGCATGAAGAAGGGCCCCCTGCTCTCCCCTATCACTGCTCTGACTGCTTTTACAGCTCCATGCAGCCTAGCAACAATGAGGCAGGCCAAAAACAAATGGGAAAGGAAGCCAGCTCACCCCACGGGCAGTAGTGTCTCAAATACCCACTACTCGCAGTTTCCAGGACCATCGATTCAACCAAGAATCCTTCTTACCTTCTCCAAAATATTCACTTACCAACTCATAGAATTTGTCCTACAAAACAATAACCATTTCCTTGGCTTTTAAAAGCATGAACGACCACTAGCCCAAATGACTTTTAATAAGTTAATCTGCCAGAAAAGACAGTGTGGATAAGTTCTCTCTTTTGCTTAATTGACTTTTAATAAATTAATCTGCCAGAAAAGACAGTGTGGGTAAGTTCTCTCTTTTGCTTAAAAAATAAAAGAATTTTTCCTTAAAGTGAGGGAAAAACACAAAAAAGATGCTTTTAATCAAAGAGATACACTTCATATGTGCCTCGATCACAGAACATATAAAGATGGCATTATAAGTTATTTTTAAGTATGAGTACAATTATGTTTTTTTTTTCTTTTTTAAAATACAAGGTAACGTCTTGAACATATTCATCAAATTTAGGGCTGTAACATTAAGGATTCATTTTCTTCTTCAAATTTTCCATAAAATAGTTATGCTATGAAACTTAAAAAAAAAAATGCCGTTAAGGAGTAATGATTTTTGTCTGCTTGTTCCTCCATTATTTTTATAAATTTACCATGTAGTGTTTTCTGGAATCTCTTCACACTGACCATATCTTTTGTCAACTGAAATGTTTTCCCTTCAGTTTCAACAGTAAATTCCCTACAATGAAACAAAGCACATATTAGTGAAAACACATATGCCCATGCCTTAATTTAAAGGAGTTTTACAGATTGCTAAACCTCTTTTTATTTTAAGTGTAATACAACTTGGTCAACAATCCAGATATAACAACTGAAGTCAAATTTAAATTTTTCATAAGGAGTACCAAATTAAGTATTATTCTAACAACAGCACCAAACAGTATTTTGGGAGGCACCCAAATATGTGGCTAGTCTTATAAAATTCCACAAGTGACTTAGTGACCAACTCCTTGATTCTGAGATCAAGATAAAACTGAAGAAAAATTTTTTTAAAACTCAGTTATAGAATAATTACATTTGTCAGAAACAGGTCTGCTGGCAAAAAGACCACCGTTCTCATTACTATCCCAACAAATGTAAAAATGACCAACTTGTCATCTTATAGAAAGAATTTTTAAAATTCCCACACTTTTTCCAAACTAAATTTTTATACTTATGCTGATGAAGATCAGCTTAAAAGAAGTTTAAAGATTCTGCTTGATATGTCAATATAAAATACTATCCCCCCCCAAACCACTGACTGCTTCATGTTTATATCCTGAGATATGCCCATCCCATTTCAGGTTATAAGAGTTCACCTTTATAAAGCACTTCATGTAATACCTGTATTTTAGCTTATGAGGCATTTCATTACATTATAATCAATTTAGATGTGTCTGGTCTCACGAGCAGCTTGGTGCTGGGAAAAGAGAGCCATCATGTGGTTGTCCTTGAAGCTGTATGGCTCGTCCATGGTACACTGCATTCTGCTAGTTTCTAGCACTGATAATCTCATGCATCATATGAATGATTTTCATTGATTTCTTCCAATTTTACTATTCTGGAGTTTGTGCATGCATGTATTAAAGACTTCACATAGACAGTATCATATATATTTTCTCTGTGAGCACAGTCTAAGTGTAGGGTATGTAACAATTATAAAAAAGCTGAAATTAGCAAGGAGATAGTTATTATTTGAGAATAATTTTAAAAAAGCTGTCTTGTTTGTATATAAATCTGTTAGTAACCTATGTTAACTTTAATGGGATATGAGGTTATTCTAGCATAAACAGACATTAATTCTAGGAGACCAGAAATGTTTTAATATGTGCTGGGTTTGCAGACCATAAGCAGACTCCCATACTGCGTTTTTTAAAAAAACAGCCCTTTGAAAATGCCAAGTCATTCTTTGCATTGTGATACAAAAAATACGAAAGATGTTCCAAATGTACTTAAAAGTATATACTCCAGTTATTAGGTATTCCACAAACAACAAGTAGGTTGATAAATAGTGTTTATACCTTCAAACTCCTACCAATTCTTTTTTGTCTACCAATCACTGAGAGGGGTATAAAAATCTCTAACTGTACCTGTGAATTTGTCTAATTTTCTGTTCAGTTCTGTCAAGTCTGCTCTACATATCTTGAGGGGATTTTTAGTGGCACACATGGCTAGAAGTGATGTATGTTCTCGAACTGATGATCCCTTTATCATCATGAAATACAACCTGATAATTTTTCTTGTTCTTAAGTTTCCTTTGATGTTAATAAGGCACTCCACCTTCTTGATTACTGTTTTTATGGGAAATATTTTTAAAATTCTTTTCCCTTTAAACTTAAATTTGAGTAGAGGCATACCTTGCTTTCTTGTGCTTCACAAGAAGCACAAGCGTTGCATTTTTTGGCAAATTGGAAGGCTTGTGGCCACCCAGCGTTTGCACGTCTATCAGCGCTACTTCTCCAACAGCATTTGCTCACTTCATGTCTCTGAGTCACATTTTGGTAACTTTCGCAATATTTCAAACTTTTTCATTATTATTATACTTGTTATAGTGATCTATAATCAGTAAAAGACTTTGATGTTACTAAAGATTTCCACTTGCTGAAGGCTCAGATAGTGGTTAGCATTTTTCTGCAATGAAATATTTCTAAACTAAGGTACATACACTGTTGTTAAAAATATAATGCTATTGCACACTTAACAGAGTACATTATAGTGTAAACATAACTTTTACATGCACTGCGAAACCAAAAAAATTTGTGTCACTCACTTTATTGCGACAAATTTATTGCAGTGGTCTAGAACCAAACCCACAATATCTCCAAAGTATGTCTGCATTAAAATTACAGTTGGTTTCCTGTAAACAATATTTAACTGGGTCTCGAATTTTTTAACCAGTCTGACATGGCTATTAATTTGAGTGTTTTGATCATTATATTTAAAATAACTATCAATACTGTTGAGTTGAAATCTACCACTTCCTGAGTTGTTTTCTATTTGTCTCATCTGTTCTTTGTTCATTTTCCTTCTCCTATCTTTTTCTAGAGTGTTTTTTATTATTCTATTCTAGCGCCCTTATTGGTTTATTAGTTACATCCCTTTGGTTTCTCGGTGTCTTATCCAGGCAATTATCTCAAGTTGACTACATGTTCCTTTTTATTAAACTTAGCATATGTAACATGTGCACCTTACAAAAGTATACATATTCTTACATATTCCCAATACTTGGCTCCCATCCTTTGGGCTAATGACACAAATGCTATTTCTACACATTACAAATTTCACAATACACTTAATATTTTTCTCTAAACAACCCGTTATCTTTTAAAGAAATTCAGAGATGTCATTTTAAATCAATGAAAGAAAATGTCACTCCTATCACCCACAGAGCCATCATTTCTAGAGCTCTTAGTTTCTTTGGGTAGATCTAAATTTCCACACTTCTGCCTAAAGAATTCCTTTAACATTTCCTGTAGTGTAACTCTGGCTGACAATGTATCCTCTAAGTTTTCTGTCTGAAAATATTATCTCTTCTTTTTCCTCAAGTACCTTTTTTGAAAAGACATTTTCGGCGGGTATAGGCTTTTGTCTGTAAGAACCTGGGAAGGTTTCATTCGGCTGTATTGTGGCTATGTACACACAATTACATCTGTGATATCACCTCTATCTAGATGTTCCATCTGGCTTTTTAAAATACGTACTTTTCCATTTCCCACCTTATGCTCATGTCTTCTGTTATGACCTTGAGCACATGAATCACATGAGTACTGGTTTAACATCCTTCTGCATTATTTCCATGATGCTTGTCACTTCTGGGTATTTCTTTTGATTGATTTTTCTCCTTATTTTGGGTCTTTTCATGCTTTTTCATATGGCTAGAGATTTTTTTATTGTTTGTCAGACACAGTAAATTCTACATTGTTTAATGAATTTTGTTGAATTCCTTTAAAGATTTGCTCTATGGTTTTTCATTTATACTTAAAACAATTATGCTCAGGACTCCAAAACTCAGAAAAAGGGTACTGACTTGAGAGACAGATGTAGTTTCTAATTACCATGGATGAGTCTTCTCCTTTAAGAAAGTTATTGGGAGGAAAAAAGATCTTTGTAGCCCATTTCAAGTCTATTTCCAGGTCTCAACGCCAAAATCTCAACAGTCCCTTAAAAGCAGCCAAGAGATGGTACTCGCAAAAATTTCTAAAGAAACTAATGTCCCCCTAATTTTCAAAACATGGCAAAGAGAACATAGCTGACTGGAGCCCATGTTAAAGTACACATCTTAAAACTTACCCTTTTTCATTCAGCAGTTTCTCCATTTCTGTAATGTAACACTCATCACAAATGGCAAGGTACTCCATCACCAGCTTTGCATCCTTCTTATACGCCTTACCAATTGCTCCCTTATTGGGTTCAAACTGAACAACATTGACTGTTTTGTATGAAGGGGTCAAGGAATACAAAGCTACAGAACTGCCCCAGTACTTCCAGAAATGATCCTGCGAACAAGCCTTCATTGACTTAAAACAACTACCAGGTCCCTACTGGTATCCAAGATCCTCTTTATGCTGATTTCAAGTGCAAGACAAAACAACTACTCATAAAATCATTCAGATTTTATATAAACCCCACTAAAATTTTTTATAAACCCCACTCAAAATAAGTAAACATCATCAAAAAAGACTTTTTCAAAGTTACAATGAAATAAGGGGACATTATCTAATCAGCAATATAACCCAATACATAGCATAATGAACTCTGATAACAATTCATTTGTTTCTTTATGTCTCAGCACAATAGGATCTACTTCCTGTCACCACTCTAGCCCTTAGATAAACTTACAATCTCATTGTCTGGTAAAGGAAGGAAATTTCTCCTTTGCTGATCTACAGATCAAATGAGATAAATTATTTCATCACAAAAGGGCATTCATCTTTTAACAGAGAAAACATTCACCAAGCACCCTTTATCTAAAGAGCATGTACGCAGACGCAGGTGTTGGAAACCGCTGAGAAAAACTGGTCAACATCCTGAGAGATACAGAGCATTTTTCTCTCAAGGACCAAACACTGAGTGGGCACATGTTAGACTATAGGTAAAGAGAACAAGACAGGAACAGTGAGATGCATAAAATGATTGGTTTAAATAAAGTGCCAAAACATCTCAGTTTATCCACAGATCAAGGTACAGTCTTGAACTTATCTATTTTCAAGATGTTTACTCCTGATTTGCAGAAGTGACCAGAAAGGATATGGGCTCTTTCAAAGGTTTCTCAGCTACGAGCGGGACTTTGGTGGCCCTGGCATGACAAGACAGGTCATAACAGGAACGGTCAGCACATCCAACAATCTCGATCCAGCCCTAAGAAGACATAATAAACATCTGTAACTCACACAAGGTTCATTCACAAATGCATGCAGATTATACGTACTCATGAATAATTCAATTACAGAATTTCCACTCAACTTTTACAAATGTTTGAAATGGGTACAGTTTTATACATCAAGCAGTAGCAATCTTATAAAATATAATCCACACATATACACAAAACAGTCTTTTTATTTTCTGGACAGAATTATTTTGCCATATTGTGAATGTGGGGTAAACTAGTATTTGCTGGGATTTAGCTATGGAAATAAAATGTGAACCTAAACAAAACTTGTAGATCTCTATCAAATTTTTGACCAGAAGTCAAAATGAACCTGGTAGAAACCACTAGTACAACACTCTGTTCCATAAAACACTTTAGCATTGATGGATTTTGGCATCCACAAGGGGTCACCGATGCAATGGACATGAACTTGGGCAAACTTGGGAGATGGTGAGGGACAAGGAGGCTTGGCGTGCCGCAGTCCACAACTGGGAAACCAAACAAGAGCAACAACAACAAGGAGTCTTAGAACCAATGCCCGATGGATTCCAAAGGACGACTGTAATGGTTCCCTCCTGCCCATACAATTGTATTGTTAAAACTTTGGCTCAAATCAAAGAATTTCCACCTACAAAGTCATTACTCTCTGTGCACTTTTAAGAACTGCCAAAGAGAAGGGCATGGCTAGTTCAGATGAGCTCTACGCTAGCAAGTAAATCACAGTCCTGGCCAGAAGTCGACCTCCTGAATTCCACAGGATACACACACCAGCACACTCCCAGATACTTCCTGTTGCTGCTCACGTGGAGGACCCAGGGGTCAACCAAGCTCCCTTTTGTGAGTCAGCACAGAACATATGCACCCACAAATCTAAATGTGATGCTCACCTCAAAAAAGTTTGTGGAGAAGGAAAACAACTTTCATAATCTTTTAAAAGCACGGAAGACAGTCAAGAGGAGGAAGAGTTTTACCATTCTTTATCATGGAAAACAACAGTCAAGGGTGAGTGACCCAATTAGCCCCTTGAAAATCTCTTGTGGGTTCAGAGACCAACACAGGTGATGAAAAATAAGGTCAATAATAGCTCCAGGCAGGAAGGCAGGGATTCACCAAAGGGATAGGTAAGCTGGGAGGAGGAGACACCACAACAGACATCATGGCATTACAGCAGAAGAGCAGCGGAAACAAGCACATGCTATTAGGATGCCGTGGCGATGGTCACTCTGAACGCAAGTGACAAAGATACGAAAGTAACACGTGTCAGGGGAGATCCACTGGGAGTTAAGTTATATCAGAGCATGCCCTGCACCTAGAGTGCAGCTTATAACTCTTCACTGGAAGATATTTATGAGAAATTATAAGGAAAATAATACAGCGTGTATACATTTATCTGAATCATTAAAAAGGAAAGAAAAAGAAAAATAACAAGACTACACTGGAGGAGGAAATGCACAGAGTGCCAATGCATCACATCAGCCTTGACGGATACACAGAATGGACATATGCCAAAACCAGGACTCAGAGATCCAGGGAAAACCTAAGAACTAAGAGGAATGTCAAAATGCTGGCCTAACGATGGTGATACCACAGTCACACTCGATTTTTGTGTATTAGAAAGGCATTATTAAACTGGAACACAAATATATCAAATGTCATCTGTTTCCTCTTCTTTTTAACCTGTTAATTTAAGTGGGTAAACTCTGTGTAAGTACTCACCACATGGAAAGGTCAAAGAAGAAATCACACAAATGTAAACTTGGCTCAGAGAGGTCAGATGGACAAAGAGGACAAAGGAACTTTATCCATGTTGTTACTTCATTGTTTTATTGGCCTTTTCCCTCTAAAAAGTTTTTGAAAAACTGTAAGTAGATTCTAAAGGGTACATTTAAGTATTAACACCCAACAATACAGCCAGTCCTCTGTATCTGTGGTTTCTACATCTGCAGATTCAACTGTGAATCAAAAGTATTTAGAAAAAAATGTTCAGAAAGTTATAAAAACTTAAACTTGGCTGCAAACCTGGCAACTATTTGCAAAGCATTTACATTATGTTTGGTATCATAAGTAACCCAGCTAATTTAAAGTGTATGGGAGGATGTGCATAGGGTCTGTGTAGATACTAAGCCTTTTTATGTAAGAGACTGGAGCATGCCAGGATTTTGGTGTCGGTGGGGGTCCTGGAACAAGACCCCAGCAGCCACTGAGGGATGACTGCATTCTCTTTGTACAAAGTGTCTACTGCCCTCAAAACTTGGCATCAGATGACTGTACTAAACACACATCTCAGCTGGCCACAAATGTGGGCATCTGTGCTCAATCCAATTTCCTACTCAACAAAAGAAAACTCAATAAAGAACAGGTACTGTTTAGATCACAGAATAAAACTTAATAACAGCATTACTATCACAGCAGTGGCAGGTTCCATTTCTTGTTAATGCCCAAGTCACTTTTCAAAAGCACAACCTAAAGTGTTTTCAAAGACTCTTAAGAACCTGTTATTTGAGTAAGAACCAAAGAGGCAAAAGGCTTATTAGTTCAGCAGATGTCTAGTTAGTCCTTCTCATAAATATTTATTTTTGCCTTTGATCCAGAGTTTGGGAAAATTCAACCATCACACCTAATAAGCTTTCTAAGCACATATTACTGCATGGGGTGTATCAAACAAAGAGGCAAAAATAAAACTAATATAAGCGCAGAAACCCCAGCACATAAAAACAACAAAACAGGAATTAAGGGGGAAAAAGAAAAGCTAAAAACATGTAACTTGATCATCTGAGTCACTAAAGATGCCAACTAGTATATCTATATTCTTAAACATATACTTACTCGTTATCATTTACTAAAGATATTGATGAAGATATTTATGTACTAAATGGTGAAACTACAAAAATATGCCTGAGAATGGTAGACAACAATTTTGAAATCATGGTGACCCCTCAGGAGGGAGAAGAAAAGGTTAGAGCATTAACTGTATCAGTAACTTTTTTATTTAAAAAAATACAATATGAAGCACACAAAAAGAAAATATTCAAGTCTCTAAAGGTGTTTCCCCCTCTCCTTAAAAGTTTATTACTTCAGAGCTTTTGGTTAGGTGTTGGAGAAGACTCTTGAGAGTCCCTTGGACTGCAAGGAGATCCAGTCCATCCTAAAGGAGATCAGTCCTGGGTGTTCATTGGAAGGACTGATGCTGAAGCTGAAACTCCAGTCCTTTGGCCACCTCATGCGAAGAGCTGACTCATTTGAAAAGACCCTGATGCTGGGAAAGATTGAGGGCGGAAAGAGAAGAGGACGACAGAGGATGAGATGGTTGGATGGCATCACTGACTCGATGGACATGAGTTTGAGTGAACTCTGGGAGTTGGTGATGGACAGGGAGGCCTGGTGTGCTGCAATTCATGGGGTCGCAAACAATCGGACACGACCGAGCGACTGAACTGAACTGAACTGAGTCCAGTCCTCTTATGATCTTACACAAAATGTGAGGCCTAATCTCAAAGCTAGGCCCACATTTTCTTTTTAATTTTTTCTTTAATTCTTTTAAATTTAGATATAATTGACATACACAATGATATTACTTTCGGGTGTATAACGTAACAATTTGATATTTGTATATATTGCTAAATGATCACCACAATAAGTCTAGGTTACATCCGTCACCACACACAGTTATAATCACGTGTCTGTGTGTGTGATGAGAACTTTTACAATCTACTCTCTAAGCAATTTTCAAATACACAATACAGTACTATTAACTATAGTCACCATGCTGTACATCCCATCCTCAGGACTTCTCAGACCCACATTTTCTGACTTCCCATCCTTGAGGGTTTGTCCACAGCTCACAGTGACACTCAGAAAGGATGAGCAGGAATGCAGTAGGGTTTATGAAAGCAGTGTAGCACCATGGTTAAGGGCAGGGGCCTGGAATCAGACAGCCCTGGTTCACATCCCCACTCCACCACTCCCTTGCTGAGACTTGGGCAAATCAACTAACTTCTCAGCACTTCAGTGTCCTGAGAAATAGAACCAATGAATGGAATTATTGTGAGGATTACATAGGCTGATACACTTAGAATGGTATATAGCCCTTAACAATTACAAGTACCGAATGAACAAACAAATGAAATGCCATTCAGGCAGGATTCAGAATCTAAATTGAAAACAGCAAGAATTTGGGTCTGGTTTAGCTTGAAATCTTCTCACACAAAACACTTTATTGGTTTAACTTGAAAATAAAGAGAGATTTCAGAATATCTAGTACATATAAAGAAACTAATGATCACCTATAATCCAAAACTAATTACCACTATCATTTAAGCAAACATATGTCAAGTAAGTTTGTGAATAAAGTTAACATAACAAGAAAAACCTAACAGATTCTTTCCTAATTCAATAAAGTTAAGAGTATATGCTAAAAACAGTATCAATAATAGTAACTACAGATATATGCATATATCATTATGTATATACACATGTGTATTTTTAAAACATTTTATTTTTAATTAGTGAGAAATTGCTTTATAATTTTGTGTTGGTTTCTACCATACCTCATAGTTTTGATTTGCATTTCTCTAATAATGAGCGATGTTGAGCATCTTTTCAAGTGTTTATTGGCTATCTGTCACTTGTATATATGTTTTTATAGCATATAAAATTACTTTGAATAGGGGTTGACAAATCAAGGGTCATGGAACTAAGAATAGTTTTTATGTTTTTAAAGGGTTGTTAAAAAAAAAAAACAAAAAAACAGAAGAGAGCCAGAGATCCACAAAGCCTAAAACACTGTGTCTACTACGGAAAATGTTTGTTGAGCCCTGATTGAGAAAACAGACATGGAACACTCTTGGGGAGCACAGTTGGAAGTTTCACTTTTTATATAACACACTTAAAGAATTATTTTTCACTTTCCATTTTACAAAAAAAAGGTTGTCATTTTTTAAATGACTTTTTTTTTATAACTACTTTACAACGCTGTGTTAGTTCCTGCTGTACAACAATGTGAATCAGCCCTAAGTATCCCCTCCCTTGTGAGCCTCCCTCCCACTGCCCTCGCCCCAGCCCTCTAGGACATCACAGAGCACCCAGCTGGGCTCCTTGTGCTATACAGCGGCTTCCCACTAGCTGTCTATTTTACACACGGTGCTGTAGATACGTAAATGCTACTCTCTCCTTCCTACCCTGTGCCCACATGTCTGTTCTCTCCATCTGCAGCTCTATTCCTGCTCTGCAAATAGATGTATCAGTACCATTAAAAATTATTTTTTTAATTTTAAAAAAAAAGAACCTATTTTCTCAAAGAAAGGCACTTTTAAATTTTTACTTTTTAAGAGAAACCAAGGGCATGTGAGAATCAAAGACCCTGAGTTAAGTCTCTGTATAGGTGAGAAGCCTCTCCAATAGCAAATAAAGGGAATGCAGAAGACTCTGGGGCCGGCTTCTCATGGCTGCTGCCCTGTTCCCACTGCTACCAATGCTAAAGCACCTCCCTATATCCAAATGCCTTTCAATCCTAGACTTTAGTACTAATGTTCACGTCTGGGGGGTGGAGGGGGGGAAGGAACAGTGAAGAGGTAACCTGGAGGTCTTCTCTGAATTATTAAATACACAGAATTTGAGAAAAGGTAGTTTGTAAATAAGAGATCAATCTCCTAGTCTGTCCTCTAAATCTACCAAACAGCTCTCCAGACGAAGAGCTCTACGGGCTTCTTTACTCAGCCTGGCCACCACTTCCAGGATCTGCTGGGGTCAGGAAGGTGGCCACTCCATCTTAGCTGTGTTCAGGCACGTTACCAATCACACTGCCCACACCAGCAAAGGACACACCAGGAACACACTGTCACCAGCCTTCTCTCTCTGTAAAAGCCATCCATATCTACAAAGGGATCCTGGGACATAAGGGTAGCCCCCTCTTATGAGAGCACAGTGGGGCAACTACTTTTTCCATTTTGCTCAGGAAGAGATCTCTTTCCTTTTTGTCCCACTCTGACAAGAAGCACATAAAAGGCAACTTTGATATCCATGCGTCTAAGTTAACAACGTGAAAATCACATGGTTAGAGCCACTGCATTCTACTTACATAGGATGTTTTGGATTCAGCATCCCAACAGTCACAGGCATAATGGGCCATCTCATTCTCCATGTGCTGTCGGAAGCGGAGCTTCTCTGGAGAGACTCCAACCTTCACGAGGTAGAGGTAGATGCGGCCAATGAAATAGCCCAACACTGAGTTGTTAATCACACCCTAAAATAAATGAATAAACAAACTCATAGATAAGTAGGCAAGCAACGTGCAAACAAGCACAGAGGAATGAAAAAAACCACAAACATTAAGGCTTTTGAAGGCCAAGGTACCATTTTCCATTGAGTTATTTATCATCTGCTGAAAAATCTTTGAAACACAAAGCAAGCTAATTTATACAGCTTTCAGAATGATCTGAAATACCCAAAAATGTGATTAAGGCTATTTTCAAAAGTTTAACTGTCAAGCTAACAAGCAGATAATAATGAATGATGTCATTCAAAATCTTTCCACCATACTCACTGGGTCAGCAAAAATTCAGCCTATTACCTCATACCTTCTAAATCTACAGTGCTAAAAATGACATTCACAGTAATGATCCTAAGGAATGGCATATATTCCTTCTGAATTAACAAAAGTCATAAGACATGCTGAGGGGACTTTAATGCATTCTTATCCACTGAAATTTGTGAACCCATATAGTATAAGTCCCCTTACAACTTTAGTACAGAAGGGTTTTAGAAATCGTCTAGCCCCATCTCCTACCACCTGCAGGGCTCTTCTCTGCAAAAGGGCTGACAAATTATCACTCAGCCTCCACCTGAATATTTTCAGACAGGAAGCTCATTGTTCCCAGGGCAATTCATTCCATTACCAGGCAGCAACTACTGTTACCAAGTTTTTACTCACTCATTCTCTAGGCAAATAATCAGAGAGAAATTCTATTATATGCAAGCCCTTATCCCAATTGTTATGGGTAATATACAGAGGAGTTTAAAATAGAAAGGGCTTGCTTCCTGTGAGTCAAAATGTCTCCCCCAAAGCAGTCCATATTGTTAAAAGTCAGATTGATGGGGGACTTCCCTGGTAGTCCAGTGGTTAAGAATCTGCCTGCCAATGCAGGGGGCACGCATTTGATCCTTAGGCTGGGAAGACTCCAGCTATTGTGGGGCAACTAAGCTGGTGCACCACAAATACTGAGTCCGAGCTCTACAGCCTGCAAGCTGCAACTACCAAGCCCACACACCACAGCTACGCAAGCCTAAGACCCTAGAGCTCATGCTCCACGGCTAGAGAAGCCACCGCAATGAGAAGCCCACACCGCAACTAGAGAGAGTCTGCATGCAGCAATGAAGACGAGTGTGGCAAAAAAAAACACAAACTGATGCGGTACAATTCAAACCAACAAATATTTTCCAATGGCCCACACATTGGCACGTTCAGGTAATTCCCTCCCACTATAATAATAGTGTGTAATAAATACTGTAAAAAAAAAAAAAAACAAAAAAACCCCACACACTGTATCAAAATAAAGTGACTGTCAAAACATTCTATCATCCAGTACACAGAATCTGCTAAGTGCTGAACTCCAGGAAGAAGTATGCTCTAGATTAAGTTATCTATGGAATCTTACCTGTTCAACAGCATCTCCCAGGCGCATTTTCCGAGCAGACTGTCCGCTGACCTGGGCTTTCGCTGAATACAAATAAAGGTAGAGGTCTGCCACATTCTGGAACTTGGGATGGTCTTTCTCACTGGGATCTACAAAATGCTCAATTTCTGCCATTGTGAATTCTCTGAAAGTAAAAATATAAAGGATAAAAGTGGCACGCTTAAAAAAAAAATTAAACAAAGCCCTTATTTTAAACTTCATTTTACAATAACACAGAATGATATGGAAAATAGTTGTTAAAGAACAGATTGATACAGTTTTTTTAAAATTAGGAAAACCCAGGAACTTCCCTGGTGATCCAGTGGTTAAGACTTTGCTTTTCAATGCAAGGATGTGGGTTCACTCCCTGGTTGAGAGTGATCTTGATCTTGATCCCACATGCCGCCTGGCCAAAAAACCAGAACATAAAACTGAAATAATAACGTAACAAATTCAATAAAGGCTTTAAAAATGGTCCACATGAAAAAAACAATCTTTAAAAAATAAAATTAAGAGAATCTGAGCAAATGTCAGACACACACAAAAAATGAGATACTGAATACTGCCTTCCAAATAAAATGATTTTCCTTAAAGCACTGGCAAGTCTTTACTGATGCATACTAAATGAAGTGCCTGATATTTACTTGTCAAAGAATGGCAATTAAAAGTGAATCTAGCTTTTATAATAGTCTGATTTCTTCCTTTTTATTGCTCTGAACAAGTAAATGACTGATAATGGCACCATACAGTTGGTGTCTTTAGAGTAACAGCTTCCTAAATGATGTGTTATTCAAGGCAGAGGACGTAAGGCATGAATTGAACAAGCTAACATCAAGCGAACTGCATAATGATGAGATAAATATGCACACAGTAATGGTTTCCCAAAAAGATTTCCCTGAATAGCAATTTAGTAGCTATTGGGGGGGAATGTTTTAAGTTAATTTTATGAGTCAAAATCAAATCTCTCTTCTTTAAAACACACACACACACAATTTACTAGGGCACTTCCATGATTATCTCAGATGTTTCAGAAGTAATGAAAAATTGCTTAAATGGGTCCTAAAAATACATGAAATGCATTGCAAAAGAGCTTTGATTTTTTTCTTTTTACTTTTACTTTTTAATGTCATCTCTTATTCAGTCCAGCAGCACCTATATCTTAATTGCCTTTCAGAAGCTATCAAACATCTTCTGCGAGCACAGAAATGAGAGACAGACAAGAGAAGCTTGATGACTGTCCTCACAAAGTTTCCAACCAGGACGACAGCAAGAGAACACCTAAAATGAAGGGCAGATCAAAATAAAGACCCTGCCCAGAATCCCCAAATAATCAGCTGCCAAAGTTGTGTCAATTAATCCAAGCTCACAGACAGGAGATGGAAATCAACACAAGCACTGACTGTATCAGCTGTCTCTTGTCTTTGAGTTCAGAGACTCTACCTGCTCTGTGGAGACAAAATAGTCATCAGACTAGAAGACAGAGCCAGACAATCAAAATGAAATTTAATTTTAAAAAATTTCATATGGACAACTGATACTCCCCACCTAAACAAAAGGGATCACAGCTATACAAAGACTTACCACCTGCCAACTCGAAGTCAAGAAGAAGCTGTAACATTAAACAAGTCCTAGCCCTACCATGGAATAAAAACCATGGAGATACTGACTTGTGAAGGATGAATGGATTTCCACCCAGGATTCTGCAGAGGCACATTACAAAAGCAACCAAAATCCAGAAGACCAGGAAATAAAATGGCAGGAAGCCCCAGGGGACTTTCCTCCATTAACGCCTGGGACCATTTCTCTGTTCTAAACTGCTTTCTCTGTTTATCACTTTTTATTCCACAGGCCCCAAGTTTTGCCTTACTTCATGGTCCTTTATTATCACCCAACGGTTACTCTCTTTGATGTAAATCCTCTCCAAAACATTGGCTTTAGACAAGCTCAGTCTCAGACAGCTATTCTGAAAGCATGCTTGCAGACACTTCCTTTTCCAAAAGCAAAAGGAAAAAAGACATGAAGAAATCCAGAGACTGAGAAATAAGACAAATTCAAG
Organism: Redunca redunca; assembly: GCA_006410935.1. Taxonomy (NCBI): domain Eukaryota; kingdom Metazoa; phylum Chordata; class Mammalia; order Artiodactyla; family Bovidae; genus Redunca; species Redunca redunca. The sequence goes on from SJYQ01095221.1 coordinate 71,867, forward strand.
TCTGACAAGTTTTTCAGTGTTACAATACCCAGTTAAAATTTAGGACTACTTTTCATTTTGCAGCAAGGCTCAGCGGGTCCTCCCCATTCCACTTCTCTAAGCTGTACGTGCTCCTTCCTCATGAACTCTCCCTTTTCTAGACCATTCAGCTGAAGGGACTACAGGCCTGAAGATAAAGTCTGGTGAGAACATAGGAGCGTCTCCTCAGAGGGTGTCACCAGGACTCACAAGATTGGGCAGGGGCTTTGCACGCTCTGATAGTTATAGGAGGGATATGCGATGCCTGATGCTTGTAATTGCAGCAAGTAAGAACCATAGTTCCATTGGTAAAGAATCTGCTTGTGATGCAGGAGATCCCTGTTCGATTCCTGGGTTAGGAAGATCCCTTAGAGGAGGGCACGGCAACCCACTCCAATATTCTTGCCTGGAGAATCCCCACGGACAGAGGAGCCTGGCGGGCTACACTCCATGGGGTCACAAAGAGTCGGACACGACTGGGAGACTAAGCACGGCATGACAAGAAAAGAACAAAGGAAGTGGGTGGGCTGCTGGGGCTGTGGAAAATACTTTGGAGTCTAAGAAAGTGAAGTTTACCAACACAGCCCACTTTATATGAAATTTATTACCTTAAAATATCAGTAAGAAAATGTATAGAAATTGCAAAAAACCTAAGTCATAAATAGCTAACTCATAATGAGAAAAACATAACTTGGCAGGGCCAAGATGCCTTCCTGCACATTCCTGGATCCATCTGACAAAGGGAGGTTATTAGAATAGAGACAAGGGACTGTCTGAACTAGAGTAGACAGAAGCAAGCTTGCTAGCTGGACTTTCTGTCATAAAGGTGCCCCAAATATGTGGAGGAATACCACCTGGCTACTGAAGCACCCTCACCCCAACACCAGCAGCACTGTCTGCCCTGGATGCCTAGGATGGCCCTCCTGCCATAACCCTCACCTCCTTCGAAATCTAAATCACCCTACTCTCATCTCCACCATCACTTGCAGGAAACGCCTGCGTCGACAATCAAGATCTTTCCATCCTCAAAACAGAACATGAACAAGGGGAAAAGATCATTTTGGAGCAGATGTGAAACGTTAGCTGTTCATCCCTTCCCTTCAAACCACACAGTCACTCAAAACCGCCCATCACCCCAGAGACTACAACTGAAGGTAACAAACATGAAACAAACTCTTTTGGAGGATAAAAATAAAGATATAATCACGTAAGAAAGGACTTCCCTGGTGGTACAGTGGATAAGAATCTGCCTGCCAGTGCAGGGGACACGGGTTTGAGCCCCGGTCCGGGAAGATGCCAGGTGGCGGGGAACAGCTAAGATTGGGCGGTACAACTTCTGAGCATGCGCCCTAGAGCAGGTGCGCTGCCACAGGAGAAGCCGCCCCAGTGAGAAGTCTGTGCACAGCAACAGAGAGCAGCCCCTGCTTCCCGCAACTAGAGAAAGCCCGTGAGAGCAACGAAGACCCAGTGCAACCAAAAAGAAATACGTTTAAAAATGATGTAAGAAAGAAGAAAGCTGTTTCAAATCAGCAAGCCTTTGTTTCCACTTCAATGCAAAAGTCACTCACTAATTTCACCAGCAGAACACCATGGGTGGTACCTGACTCTGATCAGTCCAGATCGAGGGGAGATCTCATTTCTGAAAGAATTTCCAATCTGGGCAGCAGCAAAAGGCAACTTTCCTTGGTTGAATTCCAAAAGCCGTTTGAAATTCAGGAAAATCCCCTGTGCAGTTTCTGGTCTCAAATATCTATAAATTTAAACAAATCAGTCTGTTACAAAGGAAGAAATCATGTTTTCCAATAAATCTGAAATTCTAGATACAAATCCTAAAAATCCTAAATATACTATTCACACAAAGCTGTATGGGCCCTACAAAAGTCTTAGAAATAGATATTTTCCTCAGTAGCAAACATTCTCACACAGGTAACAGAGAAGGTATCAGGTGATTGGTACGGAAATACCACTGTTAGAAATGTCATTTTATTTCATCATTCCAGTGAATCAAAGATGACTTATCTCATGATGTCGCTAAAACTTCGGATATTCTCCTGATTAATCACTTACTTTGGAGGCAGATGACAATTTTAGATCCTTTTAAAAATAAAGTTAAGCATCCCTTTACTGTTAACCCACATCAAAGCATAACCGTGGAACTACTAATAAAAGAAGCCAGTACAGGCTGACAATTAACATCAGAACTCACTCAACAAAACCATTACACCACCGCAGGCAATTTTCAAGGCTTTTCATATCATTTTCTTCTTTGTACCCAGAGACACAAAGAAATAGGGAAGGAATGATCAAATCTCTGTGGTATTTTGTATCTTCAGCCCAAGGCTGCTTCTGATTTCCTCCACATTTTAAAAAGACACAGTCACTCAAATATACCATTATAGCCATTGTTTTCTTTTCAATTTCACAGAAAATATTCTGTGCAAAATATCACACAAGAAAGCACTCTCAAGAACCTACTTCAAAAGAAACGTTTTATGGAAAAAAATTTTAAAACAAAAAATAAAATTTTACCTTCTTCTCACTCTTAATATATCAATTCATTTTATTTTTTGGTTTTTATCCAAATATAAGCATAGTTACAGTTACTATGCATATTTATTAAGTAGAATGTACTAAATTATTAATTCTTTCTTTTATGCTTTTCCATTTTATAAAAAACAGTAAAATTTTTTTATTAACAGTTGCAGAGTATTCTACTAAAATAAACTACTATCATTTATTTAGCAGTCCTCAAATTACTGGATGAATAGGTTATTTTTACTTTCAATTTATATACTCTATTTCTTTTTTGGCAAAGTAGTCACATTTGTTTTCACACCCATAATAAAATCCCATTATGTTACCGCTTAAAGACATAGAGCAAGAATTAGATGTTATAAACCACTTTCAGAGCACAAGTTATCTTGAATTATCTTTTAAAATCCTCTTTTAAAGCAGGAATAGTTAAAGACATGTTAAAATTAGCTGTTTTTTATTTTTTCACCAAGAACTTTACTGAACAACATTTTTGCTTTTTTGTTCTACTATCTTCTATCATTAATTAATACACTCTTGATGAGTATACCTTCCTTTCGTTTTGAATTCTTTCCTTAGATAAATTCACAGCAGTGGGAAGGCAGGTCTGAGGTCATGGCCCATTTTATGACTCTCTGTATTAACAAAATGAAGGGCTCATCCTTTGCCTCTTTCCCCAAAATATCCTAAACCAGCCCACTGTCTTACTCCAATAATACATTGTCACAATTCGTGTTTGTTATTCTTTACTCTCTACTCCAGGAAACATGATCTAGCTTTATCTAGCAAAACCTATCCTGTCTTACCCTAAACTGAGACCATGAGAAAAATATCTGAGGCTATGAAATGGAATACTTTGACTAACTTTGCTAACAATGAACAAAGAATCTGAACATATAAATTCTGGATCATACTGCAAACTGTTACAGGTTTTCTACTCTATCTGCAAAAACCACCTTTTAATGAACCAACAAGCTAAACGTATCCAGTCCAACAGGGTAGGCCACTAGTCACATGTCTAGCGATTAAGGTCTATTTCCACCACAGGGGCCACAGGTTCCATTGCTAGTCGGGGAACTAAGACCCCACATGCCATGTGGCATGGCCAAAAAATAAATAAGTAAGTTTAGAAATTCAGTTCCCCAAAAGCACTAGCCCCATTTCAAATGCTCAACAGCCACATGGCAGTGGCTAGTGGCTACCATATTGGACAGCAACAGCTTATAGACTATTTCCACCACTGCAGAAAGTTCCACTGGGCAGTGTGACCTACACTAAATGGTTTCTAAAGTCTCCCTCAACAATAGGTTCAATATCCTCCAAAATCATTCTTCAATTCTCTCTCCTGCTCTATGCAGTAATAACTATAAGAAGTGATAATTACAGACTTCTGTATTTATGCCCTCCCCTAAATGACAATATATAATAATTAAAAAAAATTATACTCAGAAAGAATTAGAAGAAATAAAATTTTAGAATATATCTATCATTATTTCTCCTTAATATATTTGTGTGTACTTCCTACAAATCATTTTTCAAACATTTTCCTTCATGGTTGCTATTAATATTTACCTTTTATTACAAGTAGTTATAATAAATTACATAAACAATAAGTGATACATACCCAGGCATGTTTCCTCCAGGTCCAATGAAGGTCTTAAACATTAAGTTAAAAGGCACTGGAGGGGAAAGATCATTTCCAGTAGTGGGAGATTTTACATTGTAGTTTACAAAAAGATCTGCAAGTTCTTGCTGTCCATAGTTATCGAGCTGAAGAATACATCAAGAAAATGATTAGTGTAAGAGACTGAGAAAAAACAAGGCATAACAATAAAATATTATATATAAAACCCCACCCACCATTAAAATTCACCCAAAGTAAAAATTTCAGATTAACCTAATCTTCAAGATGTCTATATTAAAACCATACCTAATTTACATAGCTTACATTCCCCAACAAAGAAATGGAGTGTCTTTGTAGGACCAACCTAAAATTCACACATGTACCATTTCACAATGAAAGATAAGGCAAAATATCTCTTGTTCAATTATAATAGTTACTGGTTGGCAAGAATCATGCAAATAAGTTTACACAATGAATTTTACTACTCTGTATACTTAAGAGTCAGGTGCACTTCCCTGTTTATTAATTAAATGTGCATGTAACTTTCCTCTCCCATTAGATATTATGGGAGAAGCTTGAAGGCAGAAGCTGTATCTTATTCACTTCTGCATTTCCCAGTGCACTGCACATCCTATACATTGATGACCAATGCCAAACCCTCTAAAATGATATAGGATCGCCAATTCAAGAACCTCGAATGACTATGACAAACCATCTAATAGTAAGGAATACTTAAAACTTACAATAATGAAAATAATTAGATAAACCAACTAATGATTTATGGCCATTCGGGATCAGAAAATCCTGGGTAAATTGCCCAACTCCACCACGGATGGGTTGTGTGATTCAGGATCAAGTTCCTTCCTAACCTCTCTGAGCCTGTTTGCTTATCTGTAAAATGAGGAGAACAGACTCTACCTCGTTTCTTAGCCACAGAGGGTAAATCACTGCTTTTTAGATAAACTATTAATATTATGCTTCATAAAGCTGAGAAGGAATCACAAGCATTAACAGATGCAGAAAATGCTATTATGTGCTAAAGCAACAGATGGGCCTCTGCCCAGGAAATCCTTTGGGGCCATATTTCCGTATCAGGCCACTTCCATGGGTTTCTAACACTTCACTGAAGATTAAATTGACAAGAATACAGAACTGACCCTTGAACAATACGTGTGTAACTTACAGCCAGCCCTGTCTATCCACAGTTATTCTGTATCTGCAGATTCAACCACTTAAAAACTGCGTAATACTGTAGAATTTACTACTGAAACTCATCACAGTGTAAGTGGACTCGCAAAGTTCAAACCATGTTGTTCAAGGGTCGACTGTGTGTGTGTGTGTGTGTGTGTGTGAGATATCACACATATATATGATATGGCAATCAAAATCAAAATCCAAACTCTTCTCCTGGAACATATACCTGATGAAACAGAAAGTCAGTACTCAAACTATAAATTATGACTTAACAAAACAACTACTTCCTGTTTCTGACAATTTATTTGGAAATGAACGAAGCTGTTAAGATCAAAGACACATACACACAAAATCCCTAATAAATCTACAATTCTGAATGCAAAAGAGAATAATTTAGCTGTAATCTGAGGTGCTTTTCATGTCTTCTTTCTAGTAAGGGTCATGTCTTTGGAGAAGGAAGGAAATGAGAAATGAGGGTGTGGCCGTAACAGTATTAAAGTACAAGAATTCATTTTCTAAGCCATAAGCAACAACGTGGAAGAAATGAGTGTCAAAAAAGGAATAAAATATACTTCATATGGCCCAAAATAAATTGGCAGATGAGTCAACAGCCAGATTAAGACGTTTTTCAATTTAAATGACGAAGGAGAAAATTTCTCAGCTAATGTTGGGAAAGCCAGATACTGCAGAGGAAAATCAGCAGGTTTTAAAAAATCAAGGCAACAGTGGAGAAGTGTCCAGTAATTTCCATCAGAGGAAAGTAGTGTTAGGGAGTCCTCAGTTTAGTCGCTCAGTCATGTCTGACTTTTTGCGACTCCATGGACTGCAGCACGCCAGGCTTCCCTGTAAATCACCAACTCCCGGAGCTTACTCAAACTCAAGTCAAACTTACTCAAACTCGAGTCAGTGATGCCATGCAGCCATCTCTTCCTCTGTCATGCCCTTCTCCTCCCATCTTCAATCTTTCCCAACATCAGGGTCTTTTCTAGTGAGTCAGTTCTTTGCATCAGGTGGCCAAAGTATTGGGAGTTTCAGCTTCACCATTAGTCCTTCCAATGAATATTCACGACTGGACTTCAACATTCCAATATTCCAATGTTCCAAAATTCCAATGAATATTCATGACTACGATTGACTGGCTGGATTTCCTTGCAGTCCAAGGGACTCTAAAGAGTCTTCTCCAACACCACAGTTCAAAAGCATCAATTCTTTGGCGTTCAGCTTTCTTTATAGTCCAACTCTCACATCCATACATGACCACTGGAAAAACCATAGCTTTGACTAGATGGATCTTTGTTGACAAAGTAATGTCTCTGCTTTTTAATATGCTGCCTAGGTTGATCATAGCTTTTCTTCCAAGGAACAAGCATCTTTTAATTTCAAGGTTGCAGTCACCATCTTCAGTGATTTTGGAGCCCAAGAAAACAAAGTCTGTCACTGTTTCTATTGTTTCCCCATCTAAATTTGCCATGAAGTGATGGGATCGGATGCCATGATCTTAGTTTTCTGAATGCTGTTAAGCCAACTTTTTCACTCTCCTCTTTCACTTTCATCAAGATGCTCTTTAGTTCTTCTTCACTTTCTGCTGTAAGGGTCGTGTCATCTGCATGTCTGAGGTTATTGATATTTCTCTCGGCAATCCTGATTCCAGTTTGTGCTTCATCCAGCCCAGCATCTGGCATGATGTACTCTGCATATAAGTTAAATAAGCAGGGTGACAGTATACAGCCTTCATGTACTCCTTTCCTGATTTGCAACCAGTCTGTTGTTCCGTG
>SJYQ01095221.1:79234-99258 GCA_006410935.1 Redunca redunca
ATGCAGATGACACTGCCCTTATGGCAGAAAGTGAAGAGGAACTAAAGAGCCTCTTGATGCGAGTTAAAGAGGAGAGTGAAAAAGTTGGCTTAAAGCTCAACATTCAGAAAACTAAGATCATGGCATCTGGTCCCATCACTTCATGGCATATAGATGGGGAAACAGTGGAAACAGTGTCAGACTTTATTTTGGGGGGCTCCAAAATCACTGTAGATGGTGACTGCAGCCAGGAAATTAAAAGACGCTTACTCCTTGGAAGGAAAGTTATGACCAACCTAGATAGATATTCAAAAGTTAGAGACATCACTCTGCCAACAAAGGTCCATCTAGTCAAGGCTATGGTTTTTCCAGTACTCATGTATGGATGTGAAAGTTGGACTGTGAAGAAAGCTGAGCACCGAAGAACTGATGCTTTTGAACTGTGGTGTTGGAGAAGACTCTTGAGAGTCCCCTGGACTGTAAGGAGATCCAACAAGTCCATTCTAAAGGAGATCAGTCCTGGGTGTTCTCTGGAAGGAATGATGCTAAAGCTGAAACTCCAGTACTTTGGCTACCTCATGTGAAGAATTGATTCATTGGAAAAGACTGATGCTGGGAGGGATTGAAGGCAGGAGGAGAAGGGGACGACAGAGGATGAGATGGCTGGANAGAGAATGAGATGGCTGGATGGCATCACGGACTCGATGGACATGAGTTTGAGTGAACTCTGGGAGTTGGTGATAGACAGGAAGGCCTGGCTTGCTGCAATTCACAGGGTCGCAAAGAGTTGGACACAACTGAGCGACTGAACTGAATTGAACTGAACAGTCTAGTGGTTTTCCCTACTTTCTTCAATTTAAGTTTGAATTTGGCAATAAGGAGTTCATGATCTGAGCCACAGTCAGCTCCTAACCTTGTTTTTGCTGACTGTATAGAGCTCCTCCATCTTTGGCTGCAAAGAATATAATCAATCTGATTTTAGTATTGGCCATCTGGTGATGTCCACGTGTAGGGTCTTCTCTTAGGTTGTTCGAAGAGGGTGTTTGCTATGACCAGTGTGTTCTCTTGGCAAAACACTGTTAGCATTTGCTCTGCTTCATTTTGTACTCCAAGGCCAAATTTGCCTGTTACTACAGGTATCTTTTGACTTCCTACTTTTCCATTTCAGTCTCCTATAATGAAAAGGACATCTTTTTGGGGTATTAGTTCTACACTCAGCCTTACTTATTCATATACAAGATAGAGAAAATGTTACTTCTTGGATGAAAAAAAACCATTGGTTGTTTTTTTTTTTCATCCAAGGAAGTAAATAAAATTTAAGAGATAAGCTGTGGTGGATTTCATGATCAAACATGGTAGTGGAGAAATACTTTGCTTAAAAGGATACATGAGGTGAGAAATCAGCAACATTCACATACAGGCATGTGATCCTCCTGGGGCAAAGGTGTGCAGTATTCATCAATTTTTAAAGAAGTTTGTGGCCCCCCAAAAGGGTAAGAACTACTTCTGATATCGAAGGTATTTCTGCATTTGGCTACAAGTCAGAGTAGGTGATCTCAATGCCTTCCCTAAAACTTGTCAACTTAAATACAAAACTAAAGGTCTACAGGAAAAGCAGGGGCCTGCTCCATCAGGTCCTAAGAACAGCACATAGTCAGGGACAGTCCAATCAGAAGTAGATCAAGTGGCTGATGAGACAGTCTCACACAGATGTCTGCCCCAAATCTCCACGCTGAACACTACCCATCCTTAGACATTGTCCTGGTTTTTGCTATTAAATCCAGAAAACTGGTTTCCAAGGAGAGAAAACTAATTTCATTCCTATTTACACTGACTTGCTAGTTTGATATAAATAAAGGGTTAACCATAAAATGCTGACAGAGAAAATAAAAATGCAAAAACAGATGATATGAAGGACAGAAGGTAAGCTCTCCTTCTATACTATCGTGACCAGGTCAGCACAATATGGAATTCATGTTATCAAATGCTGAAGACAGCACCTACCTGGGTTATCATGATAACATCTCTCAAGCACTTACCCGGGCCAAGACACTTTCCATCTCTGATTTCTTCTCAGCAGAACACTTCTTATCAGACATCAATTTCTGTAAATGAGCTGCAAGAATAGTGTTGTACATGTCAGTTTCAATCAGTGGGAAAAAGGACAATGTACTTTTGAGTTTCAACACTGGGCAGGTGAAAAAAATGAACCCAAGGATAATATTCTTAATTTATATGAATCCTATGGCTGATTTTACAGAGACAGTCATGATACTCTCTTGATTCTTTCAGTGACTTAGAATTTCTAATTGTCTGTATATATGTGTGTATATATTTCTTTTTTTTTCAATAAGGGACTTGTTTTATATACTAAGATCTGTGCACTTTATTCTTTGTATATTATGTCCCAAGAAAAAAAATGTAAAATCTTGAGAGACAAGTTTAATCCAAACCTTTTGCTTTGATCAATCCTATTTGAAAAGGTGTTTACTTGAGATGAAAAGCCATACCTTTCAACAGATGGTCAGCACGGAAACACTCTCCATTTTTTAAATCTTTCACCATGAAGTCAGCAAATTTGTCTACATGGCCAGAAGTCCTAAGTTAATACCAAGTCAATTAGTCATTTTCATACAGCTTAACACATAAATTTTACCTTTTAAGACAATCTGCCATCTATATATTTATCCATAGCTTACATCTGTGTATCTGACAGATGAAAGCTCCCATATCCATTATGGAATATCCCATGGTAGATAAAAATGTATGCCAAAAAAAATTCTTCCTTAAATCTATTCCTACCTGCTTCCCAAGCTCTCCCTTCCCTTAGGAAAAAAAAATATTAACTAGATTATACTTTTTCACAAATTGTCAAGGTCTGTGCTACTTTTCAGGATCAGTTACTCCATGCCTATCCCATAATTATTAGTGATCCAAGCAAAAGCCAAAACCAAGGGGAATTTGACTAGCCAAGAATTTTCGAGAACTCAGTATAGACACTGAACCTTAAAGAGTTTTCTGCCACTGAAAGCCGTAGGGACACTGGTATTATCGCTACGTGGCTCCTATTAGTGGAGCAAGGAGCTAAGAATAGCTTGTCCTGATCTTTTAGATCTATCATCAAGAATTTCAACTTATTTTAACTGCCTGAAATTATTGAGAGAGAGCTTAAAGTATCCAAAAGGCTCCTCTGGTGACTCAGGTGGTAAAGAATCTGCCTGCACTGCTGGAGACCTGGGATCGATCCCTGGGCTGGGAAGATGCCCTGCAGAAGGGAATGGCTAGTCACTCCAGTATTCTCACCTGGAGAATTCCATGGACAGAGGAGCCTAGCAGGCTACAGTCCATGGGGTTGCAAAGAGTCAGACATGACTGAGAGACTAACACTTTCACATTAAAGTATACAAAAAGTGAAAATTAGCTCTTTAACAGGAAATATTAAATGAAATGATGAAAAATAGTAACAATTCCTCTTTCAGTTTCATATCTGAGAAATGCTGACCTGCTTTCAACAATGTTGGTAGGAACAATCTAAATTTCTGCATTGAAACATCAATACACATAGCAGTATTTAATTCAAAATATGTACATAGCTTTGCCCAGAACTTCTATGAATTTATACTAAAGAAATCACCAGGATATACAAAAAATTCATCTCTTAGGATGTTCAGCACAATCAAAACTCAGAAACTAAAACTTAAACACCTATACTAATGCACCAGCTAAGTAAATTATGCCACATCTGTAACAGAGAATACTATCCTGTCATTAAAAATACTCTTGAAGCTTATTGACATAATGTACACCTATATTAGGTGAAAGAAAGCACTGTGCTACTACTAAACGCCACACTACGCTACTCCTAAACTTAAAAAGAAAGGATAAATACAACATTTTACACTGGCTATCTGTTGGCAATGAGTATATATTTTGTTTTTATTTTTCAGATTTTCACAATGAACATGGGTAATTATTTATTAATCAAAAAGTTACTTAAGTTTATAAATTAAAGAATTTCAGCCTTCAAAGTAGAAATCTTACTTTAAAACTGGCTCAGGGGTAAGCATGGTACAATCAATCTCCAGGATCTGTTCCTCTTGGATAAAATGCTGCCTCCAGGTCTGAATAATATTGTTTTTTAAAGCACATCCAACTGGGCCAAAATCATAAAGACCACTAACACCTGCAAAATGAGAGGAAAACATACTCTACCTTATCACTCTGAACAAATCAAAGCAAAAAGACATCAGAAAGCTAAAAGACTCACATATTCCCAAAAAATGTATTCAAGCCAACACTTCAAATCCCCCAATACTAAAGAGTCTTATTTCCAACTAGCTGACAGATGTTTAAACTGAAAAGGTTTTCCTCTATTTACTATTTCTGTATGTGAAGGCTGAAATTTCAAGTAAGATTAGAAAAACCTAAAAACAAAAAGAAGTTCCTCCTTATGCAAGAAACAAAATGAAAAAGCAGATTACAGTTTTCTGCCATAGAAATGAGAAAATAACTTGCTGCATCAGTGGAATAACAATGATGCCCAATGCCCCATTCTCCAATTTATTCTTGGTATTTGAGCCACTATTTAAACCTCAAGAAATAAAACATTTAGAGATCTGCTCGGACTAAAAATCAAATCAAGTTTTGGTGGCAAAGTACTGAAAGTTTAATACTGTTGCAATAATCTCCGTTACTTATGAAAATATCAGAGAATTATATTTGTCTATATAAATTCATGTAGTGTTCAGAGGGATGTAGAAATTTATCTGCATAGCTAAGAAGAATGTTTTCACCTGGCAGTTGCCATAATGAATAACATAGGAACTAGGGTTTATCACTGCCCTGTGGGGAACAGCACAGTGCAGTTGGCCAGTGCTACAAATGGCCCTCTACTACTCCCAAGTCTCCACTGGGATTTTAAGAAGAGTCTGATATGTACATGGATACATCAAACACTTAATATCTGCCTACCCCTCCAATTCCCTAAGTCCTAATGGAAAAAAAGCCATCTTTAAGAATAAGGAGGGTAGAAGGAACTAAGAACTGGTATCATACCAAATGAATGACTAAACAAATAAATGCAAGATATCTATCCTCCGCTTTGCATGACCTGATACAACGAGATATCAATTGGCAAGTTGTGCTTTTCATTTAGGAACCATATTAAAGCCACTAACAACACATTTTTTTCATTCATTAATCACCTACCTCCATAAATAGCAAAAGCTTGATCATAGAAAAACCTCCTCTTCAGGGTATCTTCCATTTTTGCCCTGTCTACAACATCATCTTTGGGCTGTAATGCTAGCTCCTGTAAGAGATTTTTAAAGAGAAAATACGTGACTGAAGGAGTGAGTGGGAATTTCAGTTTACACGCCTAAATTTACTTTATTCCTCAGAATTCAATATAAAATTTATCAGACAAGATTTTCATGCCCTTAAAACAACAGAAACCTTAGGGGGTTTTCCCTCTGAGTTACAGAAAAGATACCTTTACCTAACTATTTAGGAAAATGTATGACTATTTCCAAGATTATAAAACTAAGCTTACTTAGATGTAGATACTAATAAGCAGTATCTAAATTTTAAAGGATCACTGTAGTGAAATAGTGACTTAAAACTCCAAATGAGGAATTCTCTGGCTTCCCAGTGGTTAGGACAGACGCTTTCACTGCTGGGGCTGAGTTCAACCCCTGGCTGGGGAACTAAGATGCCACAAGCTGTGCAGCTTGGCCAAAAAAAGAAAAAACTCCAAACGATTTCAGTTTAGTGATGTGAGATAATTTGAAAGGTTTGCGAGCAGGTATCAGATGAATAAAACTTTTCCTTAAAAGAAAAGATTTTAAAACAGCATAACCATGATTTGTAAATATAAAAGAATTCTTCAAGAAGAACACAATTGCCTTCCAGGGAAATTAATGGAACACCACCAGTCTAGGGTTTTTGTCTGGTGGGAGAAGGAGTAGGTTAGGGTGAGGAACGTTTTGTAGACAAGCTGACATTTTGAATTACACATTGAAAGGAAGGAGTCCACCAAGTAGAGGAGGAGGAGAAGGCATTCTGGATAAACAGAGATAGGGCAACTTTTAGGTTTTTTCTAGGTCTCTCCCACCCACAGAGAGTAAGGAAAGACGAGCAATTCTATACCTACTTGCGTTCCTTTCCAAGGATCTAAGACTCACCTTTGCTTCCAGAATCCTCTTCCGGGCTTTGAGCTCAGCTACAGCCTTGTCTACATCTACTTGGGGCGCTTTATCTTCTTTGAGTTTCCGTACAAGATCTCCCTAGCCAACAAAGAGAATCTGCAGTCATGACTGGTTTCAGAAGTAAAATTAGAAATGCACTTTTCAGCAGGTCTTTTAAACAGTATCTGTGTGAGAATGAGGAAATTCAAAGGTTTATTATGTGAAAGGTCATTATGAATATTGTAGGTCTCCGCTCTCAGCATGTATAATCTAAACATATAGACAGGTACATAAATAACTACACTTGCACTGTGATTATTACTGGTTTGTTTTCTTTGTGGGGAGGAGATACACAGAGGGGAGAAAAGCACTGATCAAAAAGTAAAAACCCTGCTGGTATCTACCGGGTAAGAATCTGCCTTGCAATTCAGGGGGATGAGGGTCTGATCCCTGGTCGGGGAACTAAGATCCCACATGCCTCAGGGCAACTAAGACCACAAGCTACAATTAGGCAGTATGCACTCTGCAACTAGAGAAAGCCTGCTCCCTGCAACAGAGATCCAGCAGAGTGAAAAAAAAAAAAAAGTAAAGAGCAAGATAAGCACTGAGAACTCAGAAGAACCAATGAATAGACTACCATCTCCTTGAATCTCTTTTTTCTTGCATAGAAAAAAAAAGACTGTTTTAGTTTTCCGCTGACTTCTCTGCCCATTTGTTCTCAGTCACTTACCTTCCTCTGCCCTTTACTGTTGCATTTTTTTCCTTGCTAATTTCTTGAGACTACTTTATTCACTTCCAAAACCTACCACCCATACATTGATTTTCTTACAGTAATGTGGTAGAATAAGTAATCTGAGAGAACAAACAAAATGTTACCACATGGTCTGGGAAATTTCAAGATGAGAAATTAAAAGGTATCAAATTAATAGAGCCCTGGGGGGCCCAACAAAAGCAACTGCTCTCTAAAGTAGACCTTCCATAGGTCTTTCAGGATTTTCAGTTTAAGGTTACCAAAATAAGAACTCAGCTCAAAATTTTAAAATCCATGAGGAAGAAAGACACCATGAATGAGACTCGGCAAAAACAACAAATAAAAAAATTAGATCCTTTAAAAGTATTAGAATGACCAAACATACTTTTTAAATGCTTAAGATGTTTAAAGTAAAATAAAGAGGAATCAAAAACATGAGTAAAGAATAAGAGACTATAAAAAACAATCAGGGGACTTGAAAAAGAAACACATAGAACATCAGAAAATAAATCACTGAAATTAAAAACTCACTGGACAGTTTAAACAGCAGATCAGAGAGCTCAAGAGAGAATTAGTGACTTGGAAAAGAAATTATCCCTGGATAGCTTTCATTCCATGGAATGGAATGGAAAGATGAAGTTGCAAATACAGATAATCAAACACAGAAAAGAGATTGGAAATGGGATACATGTTCTCCTTATTCCCCTCCTGTCAGGAAGCATTTAACAGGAGGCTTCCTGTGTGCTGTTTTGCATCTGTCATGAATCCTCTGTCCCTTATTAATTCCTGAATATTCAGGAACTAAGTGGAGTAGCAAACTATCCCAGGGGCTTAGGAATGCATGCATTGCCTTCCTTAGTTTTTCCATACGGTGATGAGTAACTATTTANGTGATGAGTAACTATTTACGACCCTCTTCCTTTTTATGAACCATACAGTAAAAGTGATTATTTACGACCCTCTCTCTTTCATATGGATGACCTCATGTTTCCTTGATAACTTCTAAGTTTTGATTTTATCTCTGCTGAAAAATAGCTACCTTGTAAGACAGTATAAATACCCACACAATGTTGAACAGAACACCTTTGCTCCATCAGAGCTTGGGTCCCTGTGTCTTTCTCTCGCTCTCTCTTTCAGGCTAATTCTCTGGAGCGCAGGATCCCGTCGTGCTCATTCTCCTGCCCAGGCTTCTAAGACCCTCTTGAGAAGGCACACTGTGCCTTCACCCCCTCGAGAGGGCACCAGGTGCCTTCGTGAGCGATGCAAGCCCTATACCAAGGACTTTATTGGTTTTCTGCATAAACCAAGGAATATCAGCCTCTTTCTCTCTCTCTTTTACTTTCTTATCGTCGACTCTGGACCGACCACCAGGTTCCGGTCCATTAGAGGACCTCACAAGTGGCGTCCGAACAGGAAGGAGCCTGGTACACTTGGCAGATTCGGACAAAGTGACCCCAAAGGCCTATTGAGGCCAGTAAGTACTAAGAAATGGGTAATATGGCTGGAAAGCCCCATCACTTTTCTACTTTACTTCAGCACTTATTCAAAGTTCAGGGACTTTCAGTTTCGTGTCGGTGAATAGAGGCTTGCCTTCAGACAGTGGTTGAATGTAACCCTTGGTTCCCTGATGAAGGTAGTTTTGAATTAGAACAACATAAAATATTTCAGAATTTTCCTACAAGCCCTGACCCAGTTGCTCCAAGCACTCCTCCCCTGCCAGCAGGCACAAATCCCAAAGTCTCTCCTTTGCTAGAACCTAATGATTCTGGCAAGGACTCCCCTAAGACACCTTTTGACATTAAAACCGATACCACCTTTCTGAATAACAATAATCTACCTACACACTCTCCTTCACGACAGAGGCTCTCTGAATAGCTGGCTTTACAACCACAGGTCTCTGAAGCCTATGGTTTCTCCGCCTTTCCAGTTTTTAGAAATCCTGATGCTCAAGGGCAAACAATACCTCATTATGAGGGTATTAACCTTTTTCACATGCAACAAATTAAAAAAGCTATAACTATGTATGGCCCACATTCTTTTACTAAAGCACTTCTAAATTCTATAACATCCTCTATCGGATATTTTGGGCTTCCCTGGTGCCTCCAATGCGGGAGATCCGGGTTCGATCCCTAGGTCAGGAAGATCCCCTGGAGAAGGAAATGGCAATCCACTCCAGTATTCTTGCCTGGAGAATCCCATGGATGGAGAAGCCTAGTAGGTTACAGTCCACAGGATCGCAGAGTCGGACATGACTGAGCAACTTCACCATTCACCGTTGGATGTTTTACTCCCCATGATTGGCGAACTTTAATAACAGCTTTCCTTAAACCAGGAGAAATTCAAATTATGATGTCATCTCAGATTTTATGACAATTTAAAAAGGGGGATAAAATTGCTCAATTACTTCTTTTACCTTACTTTTCTATTAACTCCTCTAATGATGTACGGAAAGGTAGATTCGGCAGTACAGATCAAAAACAGTCCTTTTGGACATCATTAGTATCTGAATTTGCCCGACCGACTATAAATATCAAAATTAATGGTAAAAGATTTTCTGGTCTCCTCGACACTGGGTCTGATAGTACTATTATTTCCAAACATTTATGGCCCAAATCCTGGCCTGTACAAAAAATTTCTTGCCAAATTGCAGGGATTTCCCAAGCCAAAGTACAAGAGGTTTATCAGAGTACTCAAATTTATCCATGTGAGAGACCAGAAGGCCAATCTGCAACCCTAAGACCTTATGTGACAGATGCACCCCTTATCCTGACAGGAAGGGACTTACCTATGCAATGGCAAACTCAGATATACATTCCACATTTTTCCTAGGGGCCACTGCTCATTTAACAAACAATACAATTATTAAAGTAACTTGGAAGAATGATGAGCCTATTTGGACAGAACAGTGGGCCCTCACCAAAGAGAAATTACAGGCGGCTAAGGAACTTACAGATACACAACTAGAATTAAAGCATATTGAGGAATCTTGTTCTCCTTGGAACTCTCTTATTTTTGTTATTAAAAAAAAAAAATCTAACAAATGGCATCTTCTAACAGACCTTTAAAAAGTTAATGCATCTATGAAACCTATGGGTGCATTACAACCAGGAATCCCATCACCTACCACTGTTCCTCAAAACTGGCATATTATTATTGCTGATTTACAAGATTGCTTTTTTAGTATACCTTTACACCCTTTAGACCGAGAGAGATTTGCTTTCTCTCCCTTATCCTAATCATATCGGACCCCACGGTACAAACGGACTGTACTGCCACACGGATGATGAATTCTCCCACCATGTGTCAGTATTACGTAGCCAAAGCCCTTGAGCCTGCGAGAAAGCAATTTCCTAACTTTCTTGTTATTCACTATATGGATGATATATTGTTTTCGGCTCCATCTATCTTAGAAACTCAACACACGGTTGATACAGCTCAACTACGCTTAAAAAACTCTGGATTAATCATTGCCCCTGAAAAAATTCAAACCTCTACATTTTGCCATTACTTGGGGTTTGTTCTTAATAGACAACGTATCACTCCCCAACTAACTCAGATCCGTACTGATAAATGATCAACCTTAAATGATTTTCAAAAGCTCTTAGGTGATATAAATTGGATTAGACCTTCTTCAGACATTGCTAATTATCAACTGAATAACCTATTTAATACTTTAAAAGGAGATCCTGATTTAAATAGCCCTCGTTCAGTTTCTCAAGAGACACGAGAGGAACTCTACTTGGTGCAAAATAAATTACAAAAACAATTTCTTACTCACATCAAACTAGATTACCTATAGAATTATTTGTACTCCCCTCTCTTCATTCTCCCACAGGACTTCTTGCCCAACAAGAACACCCAGCAGAAAGGATCTATACCCGTTTTAGGGGAATAAAGGCACTTGCACCCTACCTTAATTTAATTGCTCTAATCATTATCAATGGAAGAAATAGGACTAAAACTCTAGTTGGCTCTGATCCTCATAAAATTGTAATAGCTATCAATAAATCTCAATTTGAGAACACATTACAAACTTCTACCGATTTTCAAATAGCTTTTCTGGAATAGTTTGGAGAAATTTCATTTCATTATCCTTCTGGTAAGCTGTGGGATTTCTTCAAAAATACTGAATTTATTATTTCTCGTATTATCAGCTCACAGCCTATACCACAGGCTGAGGTTTTTTATATATATGGGACTAAAAACGCCAAAGGTTCGTTCTGGTCTCTTAAGGAATATAAAGTCTTTTATGCTAAATTTCATTCTGCTCAAGAAAATAAATTATACGCTCTTATTCAAGTTATTTGCCTACATCCCTACCCCATTAATATAGTCTCTGACTCTATATATTCAGTTTTTGTATTAAAAAACATAGAAACCTCCACCACAAACTCCAATCAACCTATTATTCAACAACTCTTTTTTGAACTACAATCTGTTGTTAGAAACCGCAATTCTCCCATTTATATTGCACATATCCGAGCACATTCTTTCCTTCCCGGTCCCATGACTTATGGTAATGAGCAAGCTGGTAAACTGGTTTCCTTTGCTACTCCAGAAGAACAGCATGCTCTGTTGCGTAACAATGCTGGCTCCCTACACCATCTATGGAATAGCCCATACCGCCAGGCTAAAGAAATTATTAGTAATTGCTCCACTTGTAGGCCCCTACATCTTCGACCCATCGCACCAGGTATTAATCCTCGCGGTTTG
Organism: Redunca redunca; assembly: GCA_006410935.1. NCBI lineage: Eukaryota > Metazoa > Chordata > Mammalia > Artiodactyla > Bovidae > Redunca > Redunca redunca. The sequence goes on from SJYQ01095221.1 coordinate 90,863, forward strand.
TAACCTAATGAACTATGGCAAATGGATGTAACTCATTGCCCTGAACTTTCTCCATTTTCTTTCTTGCATGTCTGTGTCGACACTAATTCTCCTTTTATTTGGGCCGCACCTCGTCACAGTGAGGCTACAAAACACGTTATAACTCACTTATTAACTTGTTTTGCTGTAATGGGAACTCCTAGTTCTATAAAAACAGACAATGGCCCTGCCTATATTTCTAGACACTTTAAACAATTTTTACAGTCTTTTTCTATCAAACATATTACAGGTATTCCTTATAATCCACAGGCACAAGGCATAGTCAAACGAGCACATCACACACTGAAGTTACAAATAAAAAAATTAAAAAGGGGGAATACACAGGAACACTACTGTCTTCATTATCTAAAGCAGACTTTACTAGATTCCACATAAGATATTTATTGTTAATACAGCTTTGTTTTAAATTTTTTAAACTTACCACAGGGAGATATTTTAATGAGGGCAGAAAAGCATTTCGAGGAATTGAAGGACACTTCTCTTCCTCTGCCCATCTGGTACCAAGACAGGTTAACGAAACAATGGAAATCTGGGAAACTAATCTTACAGGGAAAGAGGTATGCTTCTATTTCCCTAGATGGATCCAACAAACTCACATGGCTTCCTCTTCGGAAGATTCAACCCAAGGAGGGACCCGGCCTTCAAAATGGAGACGGGACAACAAAAACCCCAGGAGGAAGAAATTCCAATATGGGCCATGGTGGCTCTAAAGATCTCTAGGAAGCACCACCCTCAGTGGAATCACCCTTGTGATCTCCCCACTTGGGGACAAATAAAACCCTTACTAATCAAGCTAAAAATCTGGTTTCTCAACAGAGAATGTCTCAGAGTCCTGAATACGTTCTCCTGAGAATTCTGTCTCCTGACCTGTGCCTCCCCTGCATGAACCAGATTAACTAATCAGACTTAACTGGGCTTACTTACTCAACCCCTCTTTATTGCAGGTCATAAAATGGACGGAGAAGACCGATCCTGTCAATGACTCCACCCATATGCCTCCTCCCAGGAATGTGAAAGGGCCCTCACACCTTGGGGAGGAGGGAAAACTAATTAACATTTCTTTAGGCTATGAAGTCCTTTCCCTGTGACCAGGGCCCAGGAAAATGATGCATAAACGTCAGCCAACAAACTTGGGCTTTTGTCCTGCCTCCAAAAGAAGACTTTCAGGCGTTGCTTGGATCATTTACTGCCCTTTCTTTGTCTGTGAACCATGTTTATACTACTGAGACTTTAGGGAAAGAGTTAGGGAAAGAACAAAGAACATTATGCAAAGGGTTTAATTATAAGAACTTTACATATACTCCTGTTCATTGGGACAAACGTCAAGCCAAATCAGGAAAATTAATGTTTGTGGCTAACCATACAATTGTTGATTGGTGACCCCATGGTATGTGGTTATCTAACTGCTCAGAAGAGGTTAACAGCATGGTGTACGACTGTTACACAAGTGACATGGAAGGTCACCGACACTCTGATGGAGCATCACCACAACAAAGGACTTCTTGGGTGGCTTGCTGGTGGATCAGCCCCACCTCGTCCTAGGATCGTCCTGGATAAACAGAGTGGGCCTGAACAATGGGACATTTGGAAACTTGCTGTGAGCACCGAAGAACTTGGAACTTGGACCAGACATTTCACAGGGACCAGTCGTGGTCATAGTAACTATTTCTTTCTCTATAATCAGTCATATTTTATACAGGGCTGTGTCCCACTTACTTTTGTTATAGCCATAGGAAATTTACAATAAGATTTTAGTTCTGTAACTTATATTAATTGCAAACTATATACTTGGCTTAACTCCTCTCTCTTTAAGAAATGGTTCCCTTTTGATTCTTTGATCTCGACGTAATTTGTGGTTACCAGTAAATCTCCAACGACCCTGGGAAGAAGGTCCCTGGACTTGCTTCCAGATTACTTCAATTTTGTGTTACTCCTGTTCATTTTAATCACAGTGCCTACAACTGGGAACAAATCAAATTTCATTTACAAAATATACATGATAATGCCTCTCTGAATGTACAATTACTGCAAAAGGAAATCTTTGAAACTTTTTCTAAACATCTCCCCTCCACCACTAATTTGGAAACTTCAGCTGAACAACTGATCAATTATCTGGGCTAGACCCACGAAGATGGTTTCAAAAATATTACCCACAGCACTGGGTCTGGAACTGTAACTTCGGTGATTGTATTGATAATTATATTTGTTATTTATTATTGCCTTTCTATAAGGTTGGTTAATACTAAGCAACGGAGAAGGCAATGGCACCCCACTCCAGTACTCTTGCCTGGAAAGTCCCATGGACAGAAGAGCCTGGTAGGCTGCAGACCATGGGGTCGCTAAGAGTCGGACACAACTGAGTGACTTCACTTTCACTCTTCACTTTCATGCACTGGAGAAGGAAATGGCAACCCACTCCAGTGTTCTTGCCTTGAGAATTCCATGGACGAGGTAGCCTGGTGGGCTGCTGTCTATGGCGTTACACAGAGTTGGACACGACTGAAGTGACTTAGCAGCAGCACCAGCAGTACTAAACAAACTTAATTGGTCAAGACCTTTTTTTACAAATATAATAAAATAGGGGGAATTGTCAGGAAGCATTTTTTAGAGATCATGTACATTTCAGATCATCAGCAGTAATGTAGCAGATAGGTGAATTTCTGTTTTAGAGAGGATTGCCAGGTATTATACTCTCAAGGTTCTTAGGAAATTTTGTGGAATGTTTAAGAGTTACTGAAATTCATTTATGGAATATTTTCATGGAGAAGGAAATGGCAACCCACTCCAGTGTTCTTGCTTGGAGAATCCCAGGGACAGGGGAGCCTGGTGGGCTGCCGTCTATGGGGTCGCACAGAGTCGGACAAGACTGAAGTGACTTAGCTTAGCTTCCAGTGTGCTGTTTTGCATCTGTCATGAATCTTCTGTCCCTTATTAATTCCTGAATATTCAGGAATTAAGTGGAGTAGCAAACTACTCCCAGGGGCTTAGGAATGCATGCATTGCCTTCCTTAGTTTTTCCATATGATGATGAGTAACTATTTACTAACCGTCTTCCTTTTTATGAACCAAATGGTTAAAGTGATTATTTACAACCCTCTCTTTCATATGGATGACCTCATGTTTCCTTGATAACTTCTAAGTTTTGATTTTATCTCTGCTGAAAATAGCTACCTTGTAAGACAGTATAAATACCCACACAATGTTGAATAAAACACCTTTGCTCCATCAGAGCTTGGGTCCCTGTGTCTTTCTTTCTTTCCTCCTCGCTCTCTCTTTCAGGCTAATTCTCTGGAGCTCAGGAACCCGTCGTGCTCATTCTCCTGCCCAGGCTTCTAAGACTCTCTTGAGAAGGCGCACTGTGCCTTCACCCCCACGAGAGGGTGCCAGGTGCCTTCGTGAGCGATGCAAGCCCTGTATCAAGGACTTTATTGGTTTTCTGCGTAAACCAAGGAATATCATCAGCCTCTTTCTCTCTCTCTTTTACTTTCTTATCGTTGACTCCGGACCACCAGGTTCCGGTCCATTAAAGGACCTCAACACCCTCTGTACTTTCAAACTGATTCTTCCTTTCTCTTTCTAAAACCCCAGATCCTTTGAGGGGCTTACCATCATCCTTTCCCCACTGTGGATATCTTCCCAAGCTCCTGCCTACGTCCCCCATTCAGTGAACAGAACCCCCTCTCCTGTAATTCATGCTACTTCACAATGTCCCAGTTAGGAGGTGAAAAAGCTATTTAAAATTATCTGAACTAAGAATCTAACTCTGCTTATAAATGAGAAGTATTTCCCCAGTTTTAACATACATTGAATTTTCCAGGGATGCACCCGGGAAAATGTAATTTTTGGAAGACTAAAATCTACTATGTGTGAGTGCTCATCTGCTCAGCTGTGTGGCACTCTTTGTGACTCCATGGGCCATAGCCCACCATGCTGTGTGTCCGTGGAATTTTCCAGGCAAGAATCCTGGAGCGGGTTGCCATTCCCTCCTCCAGGGGATCTTGCCAATCCAGGGATCAAACCTGTGTCTCTTGCATCGTCTGCACTGGCAGGCTGATTCTTTACCACTGTGCCACCTGGGAAGCCCCCAAATAAACTACACCTCAACTAAAAAAATTAAAAAGGAAGACTATACCTCGCTTTGTTCAGAGTTTTAGAAAGTTGCTATTGTTTGTAACAAAAAACAGAAGACATGTGACTGCCGGCTATGCTGCTGCCCTATCTGAGTAAACAATGCAATATATCTTTATCAATGTGCATTAGTAGCAACTGCTTTCACAGTAAATCTGTATAGGGGTATAAGCATCTGCTTCGGAGAAGGCAATGGCACCCCACTCCAGTACTCTTGCCTGGAAAATCCCATGAACGGAGGAGCCTTGTAGGCTGCGGTCCATGGGGTCGCTAAGAGTCGGACAAGACTTAGCAACTTCACTTTCATTTTTCACTTTTCATGCATTGGAGAAGGAAATGGCAATCCACTCCAGTGTTCTTGCCTGGAGAATCCCAGGGACGGGTGAGCCTGGTGGCCTGCCGTCTATGGGGTCGCACGGAGTCGGACATGACTGAAGCGACTTAGCAGCAGCAGCAGCAGCATCTGCTTACTTCAGTATAACTTCCAGTGGAGTCATACCCCCAAACTTATGTACTGAAATACATATTATTTATTATAAATTACTTTTTATTTGTATTACATTTAGAGCACTATGTGTACATATATTTTTCTTGTGAAATATGATATTTCTGAGGCATGAATTTTATTACAGGGTAGTAAAGAATTTCAAAATATGTGGTATAAAAGGGGACACTGAATCTGATATGGTTGCGAGTCACTGAGTCAGTTCTTCTTTTCATTTTCTTATTACATACAAATAGGTCTGGTCTGTTATTATACTAACAACTTTTATTATCTTGATTCCTCTAGCTAAAGCAACATCCTCAGTCACCTTCTAATTTTAACTTCTTTATTACACACACAATACTTGAAATCACCCCATCAATGGATTGGCTTATTTATTTACATGCATTTTATTTGTCCCTGCCATTATACAGCAGGCTCTTTTAAGACAGGAACCCTAGAATGTCAGTGCTGGCACTCAAATATTTCTTGCCTTATATCACAACCTAAACCTAGCACAATCCCAAGCACTTAATACTTGGTAAATATCTACTGGCTTAGCGTTTACACATTCAGTGGTTCTTTTCCCTTCCTCTACCTGTCAGAACACTTATCTCTTAAAGGTTCACTAACAGTGCTTTTTGATGGGGATAAGAACCTAGGAGAGTCTGTGTTCTGAAAAGAGGGCGGTAAGCAGTTCTTTTTGAATGTCTAAAAGAAGCAAGCAGTTCTTTTGAATACCTACCTTTGTGTGTCAAGTACTGGCACTCCCATGTTTTCTTTTGGAGCTTTTCAAAGGACACTGGGCAAGCAAGGCCACAACTCGGTAAAGGTAAGAAGAACTTAAAATTAATTTTCCTGAATCATGTGTTTTCTGGTTTTTAAAGTTCAGGCATAGAACAAGGCACACACATTCCAGGAGAGGCTCACTATCAACAGAAGCAGTGGAACAGTCAGGATCCTACACTGAGTTAATCATCTCTAAAAACCTCAGTCAATTAAGAAAATACTTGACCTACAGGGGTGGGATGAGACGGGAGATGGGAGGGAGATTCAAAAGGGAGGGGATATATGTATACTTATGGCTGATTCATGTTGCGGTTTGACAGAAAACAACAAAATTCTGTAAAGCAATTATCCTTCAATTAAAAAATAAACAAATTTTTTAAAAAAGAAAACAATCGAGTTCATTCTGAATGATGGAATAATTAAAACCATGATTTATAATGATCTAATTTTGAAAACAAAAGGTGCAGTTGATCTAAACATGGAAAGAAAGTACTTATGGATTCCTAATTTCTAATTATTTTCTCTCCTCTTTCTTCACCACTGACTATTGTGTGTGTGTGTGTGGTTGAATGAAATCAATGTGAAATGTCAATATTTCTAAATTACCTTTAAGATACATCAAGTAGAAGCTTAATTTCTATATACATTCTTACCATAAAGACATAGATTAGAACTAAAAGTCTGTTTATAAAATGAAATAATTACAAGTGAGAAATCATTCCAACAGACCTTTTTCATTCATCCTTCATACATATCATGGTGCATATTCAGTCAGCCAAGAAAAACAAGTAAACATTTTAACCTTTTAACGATGTTTAACTTTCTACCTATGGACCTAGACAGTTCTTGTGAAGATTAATAAACTAATTTCAGATTCCCAAATGTTTTACACTATTGACAAAAACTTCATAAATGTATCATTTGTCCTTTGTGGATTAAGCAAGAGCTCTAATGTGCCCATTAGTAAAACAGGCCAGCAGTTTTACTCACCATGTTTTGCACCATCAGTGCAAATGTCCACAGAGTGAAAGATGCCAATAACACCTTAGTTTTATCATGAAAATGGTTTTGACCCTGGAGACCTCCAAGGCTTTGCAGGCCATACTTTGAGAAACACTGCCCTAGAGCCACTTCCCAAACAAGACACTTCAGGATATGTTCATCAGCATGGTGGTGGTTGTGGTGGTGGGGTGCCAATATATCAGAGCATTTTTCAAATACAAAAGATTGTTCCTTATTCCGAGTTATGGCCTGTCCTTTCTTAGGTATTAAAATATATTTTCTTTTATGAAATAAAAGGGGAAACCAGATGGTAGTTTCTTGATTGCACTGCTTTGGTTTTTTTTTTAATGCCCTTATTTGGCAAACTGGGGCTTCCCTAGTAGCTCAGTGGTAAAGAATCTGCCTGCAATGCAGGAGACCCAAGTTTGATCCCTAGGTCAGGAAGATCTCCTAGAGAAGGAAATGGCAACCCACTCCAGTATTCTGGCCTGGTAAATCCTATGGACAGAGGAGCCTGGTGGTGGGCTACAGTTCACGGGGTCACAAAACAGTATGACACGACTTGACAACTAAACAACAACAAATCTGGCAAAAAAAGTCTGGCCACTGTATGCTAATTCCCAATTGTTTTTAGCTCAATGCCCTAGGGTGTCCTTCATCAAACAATTAACAGTTTTCTAGGCACTCTGAAGCCCTTTTACAAGCTCCAAAACTAAATTCTTCAGGAAATAACTAAAAATATGCCATGGTGAAACACATTTCAGCCAATCAACAAACCAAATCTGTAAAAAAGAAAAGCAGCATTCACATGGCATAGCAGACTGGCACATTTATAGGAACTAGTTATTTATCTGAAACACACGCCACTAACGAAACCCGTTATTAAGCACCTTACAAATCCCACTCCAAGGATGTCTTCAATTGCACAAACTTCACCGTGGAAATTGTATCTCATTTCTTCGAAAGCAAAAAAAAAAAGGTTAACCAGATGATCTTTAAATTCCCTTCCAGTTGACCCTGAAATCAGTGCGATTCAAAGTCCCAGGTAGTTAAATGATTTATGTGTGGTCCTGAAAAATTAGGGAAAAAAAACACAAACTGACTGACATAGACTAACTTACATATTCGGAAAATAGCTTGAAGCACCAAATATCTAGCAATCAAGCCAACATAAACAATACACAAGACAGTAATAACAGGGGAAGGCTATTCCCCCATCAAACTGTACTTCAGTCAACTAGTTCCAAAGTCTTACTACAGATGGGTAATGTGCACTGCAGTTCCAGGGTAACGTGGCAGAGGGAGGGGTTTGGGTGTGCGTTTTTCCAAATTAGATGTATTCTCCCTTCTAAAGTGAAGGATATGAAGAAAGGGGGGGGGCGGAGTTGAGAGAGAAAAGACAAAGGAATCACACTTAATTTTATTTAAGGAGGGTGTGTGGAGGAAGATGGAGAACAAGCATGCATAAAGCTCTATACCAAGAAAAAAGAATAAATTAAGCCCACAGTAAAACTTCAAAATTAAACAGGATAGAAGCAATCAGGCTCAAACTAGAGAGAAGTAGATAAAGTGGAAGAATTTGCCGAATTTTCTGCAGCGCTTCCCCAATGAATTATTTCCGAGAGAGGGATCCACCCTCCGTAGCCAAGGCAAGTTATTGCATCAGGCGCCGGTGCTGGAGAAACCCGTTCGGTGCTTCCTACTAGGTCATCTTCTCTTGGGGTTCTCTTCCGAGCTTCTGGTCCTACCTGACTGGATGTGAGAATACCCTGTCCTCTCTAAATTCTGATGTCCATGCAGTGCCCTAGGAAAAGGAGGCCTGGATTAAACCACCAAGCTCTCCAGCCCATGAAACCTCCCTCCCTTCCGCAAAATCAAATTTCAAAATGTTCCATACGAAGGATGGCTGCCTTCACCGAGTAACTCAGGAACATTTACAGCTTCCCACGTTTAC
>SJYQ01095222.1:0-65593 GCA_006410935.1 Redunca redunca
ATACATACACATATATATTCAACATCTATATCTATAATAATATCACTAGCAAATAATTATTGATACTTTATATGTACTGGAGAATATTACAAGCATTTTGCAAGTTACTCATCTGACAAGGCTTTAAGATGTGAAGTATAAAATCCTTAGATTACATGTAAAATGTAAAATCTTCATTTTATAAACGAAGATACTGAAGCTGAGTGAGATTGAGTAACTTAACTAAGGATCCTGACTAATAAGATCTAAAACACAGATTTGGGATCATACATATAGTTATATATGTAATTACATGTAGTTTTGTATCTTAAAAAAATGTTTTTTTCTTAACATGAGCATTTTATGTTGTTAAATATTTTTTGATATATTTGATAATGTCATTTCCAGTGGTGTTATAATATTTTATCCATTAGATGTATTCTGACTTGTTAGCTTTCTGTTATTTGACATTCCCCCCCAACTTTTTGGAGCTGTAAAATAATGTGATAAACATCCTTATTCGTAAGAGTGATACCTGGTACAAATTAAGTCTTCAATTATTTGTTAAATGGATTAATGAATGAATCTCTGATTATTAGGATAAATTCTTACAATTTAATTACTGAGTCAAAAGCTATGAGCATTTATAAAACTTGGTAATTTTTGCTAAACTGCACTCTAATCACTTTTAATGAGTTTACATTTTCATTCAGCATTGTATTAGAGTACACTGCTGACTTGTTTTTTTACTGATCCGATCAACACAGCAAAACACTATTTATAACTGTTAAAAAAAAAATCTCTAGTGTTTTAGTCTGTTTGGACTATTAAAATAAATACCTTAGACTGGATAGCTTATAAACAATAGAAATTTATTTCTCACTGTCCCGGAGCTGGGAAGCCCAACATCATGGTGCAGGCAGATTCTGGGTCTAGTAAAGGCACACTTCTTTATTCACAGGGAATTCACAGATAGTGCCTTGTCAGTGGCCTTGGTTGGCAGAGCTGGTGGGAGCTTTTGCTGGCCTCTTTCAGAAGGGCACCCATTCCATTCATGAGGGCCCTTCCCTCCTGACCTAATCACTCCTGAAGGCTCTACCTCCTGATACCATCTTGTTGGGCATCAGTTTTTCAGCATCTTAATTTGAGGGGGACACAAGCATTTGGTCTATCAGTTCAGTCGCTCAGTCGTGTCCGACTCTTTGTGACCCCATGAATCGCAGCACACCAGGCCTCCCTGTCCATCACCAACTCCTGGAGTTCACTCAAACTCATGTCCATCAAGCCATCCAGCCATCTCATCCTCTGTCGTCCCCTTTTCCTCCTGCCCCCAATCCCTCCCAGCATCAGGGTCTTTTCCAGTGAGTCAGCTCTTCGCATGAGGGGGCCAAAGTATTGGAGTTTCAGCTTCAGCATCTGGTAATAAAAAAAAAGGAAAACCTCACAATTTCCAAAGATCTGAACATACTCTAGAACTACATACTAAGAAGACATTCTTGAAGTATCTTGTATGAATGACTTTGGTATTATCATCCCAAAGCACCTAATATATATTTCCACTGATTTGGGTACATCATGTACAAAGCCGTTTCTTTGCATGTGCTGTTAAAGAGAGTCATCACTCCTTCACTTCTCTCTCTTCCATAAATACTAGGCTTTTAGTTTTCAGAAAGTTGAGAAGGGGTAGTTGATTATAGACAGTATTAGTAAGTGCAGATAGTTGCCAATTTTTAAGTGAGTTGTGTTCCAGATCTCCTGAAAGTGAAAGTCACTCAGTTGTATGGAACTCTGATCCGTGGAATTCTCCAGGCCAGAATACTGGAGTGGGTAGCCTTTCCCTTCTCCAGGGGATCTTCCAAACCCAGGTCACCCACATTACAGGTGGATTCTTAACCAGCTGAGCCACAAGGGAAGCCCAAGAATACTGGAGTGGGTAGCCTATCCCTTCTCCAGCAGATCTTCCTGACCCAGGAATCCAGATCTCTTAGTAAGTATAATAAGGTAGTTAGATTTGCAGGCTGGTTCACAGGAAACTTTTTTAAAAAGACTGAATTCTAGCAGTAATAGTTTTGGGCTTCGGCTTTCATATATACATATATAAATAAATAAATGTTACTGCTTTTTATCCTACCCTTTTCTTTCTCCTGGCTTTGTCCCTGTCTTCCATGGGAACTGGCATAGTTTAAAACTCATCTCCTGATGATGCTCTTGATGGGGACTAGGAGATGAGAGTGGTTTCCCTGGTGGCTCAGAGGTTAAAGCGTCTGCCTCTAACCCGGGAGACCCGGGTTTGATCCCTGGGTCGGGAAGATCCCCTGGAGAAGGAAGTATATTCTTGCCTGGAGAATCCCATGGACAGAGAAGCCTAGTGGGTTACAGTCCACGGGGTCACAAAAAGTCAGACATGACTGAGCGACTTCACCGAGAAGTCATTCCTGGTTGTATGCTGAGGAAAATAAGAAAGGAATTTCATGTTACATTTGGAACTTGGGGCATCTTTTCGTTGGGTATGACGGGATGATGTTGTATTTTTCTGTTACAGTTCACCAGACTCTTCCATAGAAATGTTATTTTCAGTGATAGTTAAGTTTTTGAGAGTTGGCCTGATAATTTAATCTTCATTTATACAGTAATTTCTAAGAGAGAATGTGACACAGTGAGTGCTGAGAAGCCAGAGAGTGACAAAATGAACCTGTTTCTGATGCAGCCATTCTAGTTGCAGTTGGCTGTCTTCTTTGAAACAAGAAGAATGTGGTAACTCAGGGTAATTTTTGGCAACTGAAAATAGATAATGTTTATTGAAACAAAGGATGGGTTAAGAGCAAGAATTTGTCATGAGACTGGACTGACTCAAGTTTCAAATCTACCATTTACTGCCTCTGTGATCTTGAAAAGGTACCTAAAATCTCCAAGTCTCAATTATCTTATTTGTAAATGGAACTAACAATAATTTCTGGGTCTTGGATTTATTTGGTAGATTAAATTCATGCATATAAAGCATTTATTAGTGTAAATGAGTGCTTATATTTGGTCATGCAAGCAGAATATTTTTACTAATGAGCTACTGCAGAAAATCTTATATTAATATTTTTTTTAAAGAATTTAAGGATTGGTTAAAATGGTTGAAGTTTTAAATGGATGTATAGTGATTCAGACGTGGCACTTTCATTAAAATTCACATTTTTAGGTTTTTGAGAGTAAAAAAAAGTTGTTTATACATGCAGGAAAGCATATATTAATCCTTTTAAAGGAAAGGTTTGTGGTATTTTGTCTAGAAATTTCTCCTTTTTGTATAAATGTTTAGTAAGTGTGTAATGTGTGGTTGCTGTCATATGATTAAATTGTGTTCATGCTGCTTACAGCATATGAATAAAATAAGAAATTGGTCAGATGTACTTCTCATACTGTGACTTATGGTAAATCAGTTGTTGGAATATTGCTTTTCTTTCTGCATCTTGAATGACAGTGTGGCAGAGAAGAAATAAACCTTGGACCTCAGGGCAAAAAACTCTTATTGTAGCTGTAATGTAGCTATATGATTTTAGGCAAATTGGCTAATCCCAATTAACCAGTTTTCAGTTTGCTCATAAGCAGAAATGATGTCTGAATATCAGCCTTTTAGGCTTTTGCATCGGGGTGTGTGTGTGTATTTGTATGTTTATTTGTGTGTGTATATATTCAAGGGCTTTGAAATATATTACCCTTGATAGAAGCATTTTTAGAGGTAATTACATTTAGAAAGATAATTGAAAAGAATAGTTTGGAATTAGAGTAAAACTAGGCATTCTATTTAAGCTGTGCTGCAAAAATATGAAGAGGTTTCTTAATAACCTTAGCAGAATACATATTTTTAAATTATGTGTAATGAAAAATTTCTTTACCTGTAATTTTTTAGTCCTTCGTTATATATACACCCTATCTATTTGAAGATGGTGCTTATATTCTGATTGCTTGTGGGTTTTGCTGAGAAAAATACATTTAAGAACATGTTTGTGTGTGTGTTGTCAGTCGTGTCTGACTCTGAGACCCCACGGACTGTAAACTGCTAAAGAACATGGACGTGAATGTTACATTTGTATTACAGATGTAGGATATCTGCAGGTTCTGATTCTACTTCTAAGATTAATTTATAAAGACATTTTGCTTTGGAGAGTTTCAGATATTTATATAAGTAGGTTAAAGAAAATAGTATGAACTCTCACATACCTCTTAACCAGCTTCAGTAGTTCTCAGTCATGGCCAAACTCTATTTCTCCCTGACTCCAGATTATTTTAAAGTAAATCCAAGATGTGATGTTTCATCTATACATATTTCAGTATGTATGGGGGGAAGGAAAAGAACTCTTTAAAACAGTGACCACAGGAAATTTCCTGGTGTTCCTCTGATCAGGATTCCACACTTCCACTGTAGGGGTCATGGACTGAATCCCTGATTTGGAGACTAAGATCCTACAAGCTGCACCAGAAGACACTCCCCTCCAAACAACAGAAGCACCACAGTTCATCACACCTGATAAAATCAATGAAAATTCCTTAATATCAAATATCCACTGTTTGAATTATCTTGTTTCATAAATTCTTTTTTTTCAGTAAGCTCAGGATTTAAATAAGGCCTACAACAGTGTGATTGGTTGATTTGTGTCTTAAAATCTCGTTCAGTCTGTAGATTTTACCTTTTCCTTCCCTCCCCCTTTTCCTTTCTTTTCTTATTTTTTTTTCACTGTATTTGTTGAAGAAACTGGAGTTTTTATCCTGTGAGATTTTTTACTGTGTGTATTTTACAGATTATACCTCCTTCGTTGTTTAACATCTTTCCTAATTCTCTGTGTTTTCTAGAAATGATTCTAGAGGCCTGATCAGATCCTGGGTTGATATTTTTCAGAAGAAATGCTTCAGAGATGTTGTTGTGTATGCCTATTGGTAGACACATAATGTCTTGTTCTCTCTCTTTTAATGTAAGCTATTATTGATGACCGTTGACTGGAGCCATTAGAGGAACTAATCTTTCCCTTTTCAATTATTAGTTGTAATTCTTCTGTAAATAGAAACTTTCCTCCATCAACTGTGTTTATTCTGAAGTATAGATCATTCAGGAAAGGTAGGATAAGTACTTTTTTCTTTGTGTTTATTGACTAGTTTTCAAGCTGATGAGTTTGTCTCGTAACATTCCCCAAAAGTGACCAATGATTATAATCATCTTTTCAAGTATTAATATTATCTTATAATACCAATAGACCAGTTTGACTATACATAGACATTTAATAAGATCTTTACTCAGAGATAACATTCAGGTGATCGTTGAATAGTGTTGGGGTTAGGGGCAGCAAACCTCCACACAGTTGACAATCTGTATTACTTATGGTTGACCCTCTGTATACACAGTTTCTTCATATACATGGTTCCTCCATTTCTGTAGTTTCACATCTGAGAGTTTAGCCAATCTCAGCTCATGTAGTACGATAATATTTACTATTGGGAAAAAAAAAAGCCTATAGTGTAGTACTATAGTCTTGCAAGAGCTGACTCACTGGAAAAAACCTTGATGCTGAAAAAGATCAAAGGCAAGTTGGGGCGGGCAGCAGCAGAGGATGAGATGGTTAGATAGCATCACCAACTCAATGGACATGAATTTGAGCAAATTCTAGGAGATAGTGAAGGACAGGGAAGCCTGGCATGCTGCAGTCCATGGGGTCACAAAGAGCTGGACACAACTTAGTGACTGGAAAACAACAGTAGCCTTTACTATTGAAAAAATATCTATAACACACAGTTTGCAGCCATGTTCTTCAAGAGTCAGCTGTATTTTGTAATTTCAAGAATGAAATGGAAGTAAGATCATGTAGTATTTTGGGATTGTCTTTTTTTTCATTAAGCATAATTCCCTGGAGACACATTGATGTTAAATGTCATTATATTTGTTTGCTAAGGGTGCCATAAAAAAAATACCCCAGACTGAGTGGCTCAGACAACAGAAATGTGTTTTCTCCCAGTTCTGGAGGCTGGAAGTCTGAGATAAACTATGGGCAGGTTTGGTTTCTTCTGCGGCCTCCCTCCTTGCTTTGCAGATGGCTGCCTTCTCCTTGTCTTCTGGAATGGTTTTCCTGTGCACAAATCCCTGGTGCCCTTTTGGGTGTCCAGACTTCCTGTTCATGTAAGGATGCTAGTCAGATTCAATTAGCTTTACACTTCTGTCCTCATTTTAACTTATGTACTTGAGACCCTATCTCCAAACACAGTTATGTTCTCAGATACTTAGGGCTCCAGCTTCAACATAGGAATTTTGTGGAGGGAACTCAATCCAGCTTGTTGAAAATAGTTTGTTTCTTTGTTATTTTTTGGTAGTATTCCATGGTATGGTTGGACCACAGTTTGTTTAACCATTCACTTATTGAAAGGTGGCTGTGTTGTTTGTAGGTTTTAGCTAGTATGAATGAAGCTTCTATATCTATATCATTTGTTATAGATTTTTATTATGGACATCAGTTTTCCACTCTTTAAACACCAGGGAGTGTTGTTGGATCCTATTGCAGAGATCCTATGGTAAGAGTATGTTCATTTTTGTAGGAAACTTCCAAATTGTGTCCAGAGTGGTGGTACCATTCAAGAAAGTGCTGCTGCTTTCATATTTTTGCGAGCATTTGGTATTGTCACTGTCTTGCATTATGGCCATTCTAATAGGTGTGATATCTCACTGTTTTAATTTGTAATTCTCTTAATGGTGTATGATGCTGAACATCTTTTCATATGCTTATTTGCCATCTGTACATCTTCTTTGGAGAGGTGTTGACACCCTGTGCCAATTTTTTAATCTGTTGTTTATTTACTCATTGTTGAGTTTTAGGAGGAGTTTGTGTGTTTTAGAAAACAGTCCTCTTTAGATATTCCTTTTGCCAGTATTTTCTCCCATTCTGTGGCTTAACTTCTCATTCTCTTGACAGTGTCTTTCGTTGAGCAGAAATAATTTTAATAAAGTCCAGGTTATAAATTCTTTTATGAATCATGCCTTTGGTACTGTTATCATTATCATTGCTATCACACTTCCTGATTTCAAACTATTATACAGCTGTAGTCATCAGAATAGAATGGGATTTAGCATTCAGACAGACACATAGATCAAGAGAAAAGAAAAGAGAGCCCAGAAATAAACCCCTACACATATATGGTCAGTTAATTTATGACAGAAGAAGCCAAGAATATTCAATAGTGATAAGACCATCTCTTCAGTAAAGGGTTCTGGGAAAACTGGACCACTGTCTCACACTATAGATAAAAATTAACTCATATTGGATTAAGAAACTTGAACATAAGAAACCATAAATTCCTAGAAGAAAACATAGGTCCAAGCTCCTTGACCACCGTCTTGGCGATGATTTTTTGAATTTGACACCAAAAGGAGAGGAAACAAAAGCGAAAATAAACAAGTAGAACTACATCAAAATAAAAAGCTTCTGATAGGAAAGGAAACTGACAAAATGAAAAGGCAGCCTACCAATTGGGAGAAAATATTTGCAAATCTTGTATCTAATAAGGAGTTAATATCCAAAATACTTAAAGAACAAACAATCCAGTTTTTAAAAAAAAAATGGGCTGAGGGACTGAATAGGTATTTTTCCATGGAAGACACACAGATGGCTAACAAGTACATGGTGCCTAACCTCTAATCACCAGGGAAATGCACATCAAAACCACAGTAAAATACCACTCCCATCTGTTAGAATGGTTATTATCAAAAAGACAAGAAGTAACAAGCATTGGTGACAATACAGAGAAAAGGGAACGGTACATTATTGGTAAGAATGTATATTGGTGCGTCCACTGTGAAAAACCGTACCTGGGGAGGAGAGATCACGATGGAGTAGACCTTTACTCACCAACACGTCAAAACCACAACTACATGTAGAGCGGTGTTTGGCAAAATTGATTTGGGAACTAGCCAGATGGCTCTTTCACAACCAAGGCTGTAAAGGAAGAACTACACACAGGCTGGCAGGAATGGAGGAGAAGCAGTCTGGTCTGGTCGGGACTTGCACCCGCTAGTGGAGGGTGCAGAAGGGGAGGGAGATGGCACAGGCTTGGGCATTTTCCCTGGGGGAGTGAGGGATTTGAGGCATGTATTAGGCAACCTAGTCCACGGGTCCAACCCTGGGAAGACGACCCCTTGAGCTGGTTTGGAAACCACTGGGGCTTACCAGAGTGCTCTAAGAAACCAAGACTCGGCCCTTGAAGGACATGCACAGACTTGCCTCCTCCCGGTCACAGCACAGTCAGCAGATGGAAAACTTCCTTGGGCCCTGGCCGGCTTACCAGGACCATCCCAGTGTATCCCGCAGCCTGCTCAGGGCTCCTGCCCCAGCGCCTCTTAGCCTGGCGCTGCACCCACTGAGGCGCGGGCTGCTCCTGAGAGTGCGCACACTGGGAGGGCTGCGAGCCTGCTTGCACCCTGCCCCTGACTCTGACCACTGTGGAGGCAGACATTGCCAGCCTGGGTGTCAGTGTGTACACCCTGGAGGGAGCAAAGCCGCATCCCAGGCGGAGAATGTCACTTGGTAGGCTGACCTTGCACACACTTGCTGGGGAGTAAAACTAGCTCTAGGGTGGGGCCTGCCATCGCAGGCTTGTAAGTCCCTGCGCGCATCTGGAGCGGGGTGAAACCGGGCCGGTGAGCGCGGGCGCCAGCTCAAGTCTTGACCCGGCCTCTAATCAAGGCATGCACGCCAGGGGTTGGGGAGGGAGAGAAACCAGCACAGAAGTTCAGCCCCGTGTCCTCAGCCCTGGACGCGCCCCATATCTAGACAGGGTCTCCTGGCAGAAACCCACTTGCCTCAGTACTCTCGTTCCAGCCGCTGGAGCCCCGCCCCCACCCCTTATAGGGTGGAGACCGCCCTTGAGCAGAGAAGCCCCAGTTCGGACTGTAGCTGCTCCAACTTCAGGCCATCAGAATGATGGCTGCCCGCCCAGCCCAGGGGAAGACAGCCTGCGCTTGCTCGCTCGTGATCAGCAGCTCGCAGACCAGAGCCGCTGGGCACACGCAGACTTCATTGGGACACCTCCAAACGAGGCCATGCCTCCAAGACTGGGATAGGTAACTGTTTCACCTAATTTCACGGTGACAGAAGGCTGAACAAAATGAGAAGACTGAGGACTATATTTCAAATGAAAGGGCAAGAAGAAACCCCTGAAAAAAATCTCTGATGAAACGAGGTAAATACCTTATAAAGAATCCAATAGTAATAAGAATGCTAACTGAACTGGGGAAAAGAATAGACGAACACAGAATTTTAACAAGGGATTAGAAAACATACAAAAAGAACCAGTCAGAGCTAGAAAACAGGATAACTGAAATGAAAAACACTAGAGAAAATTAACAGCAGGTTAGGTGATACACAAGAATGCATAAGGTATCTGATAGAATAATGGAAATCACCTGTTCCCAACAGCAAAAAGAAAAAAAAAATTTTTAATGAGAATTGTTTAAGGGACTTTGGGTGCAACATTAGGTGTACTAAAAATCACATTAATAGGGGTCCCAGAAGGAGAAGAGAGGGAGAAAGAGGTAGAAAATTTATCTCATGAAATTATGGTCGAAAACTTCCCAGAGACAGGAAACAGACATCCAGGTGCAGGAAACACAAAGTCACAGACAGCATGAACCCGAGGCATATCATAATTAAAATGGCAAAAGTTAGAGAATTCAAAAGACAGCAAGAAAAAAAGAGTCACATACATTTCTGTTATAATAATGTGTCTTCTTTTTCACTCTTTTTAAAAGTTAATCTGCCTGTAGGCTTTTTTATTTTATTGATCTTTTTAAAGTGTCAGCTTTTGATTTCCTTGGTTTTTCTATTGATTTTCTATTTTCAGTGATTCTTTTGTATTTAGCTGATCTTTTGTATTGAAATGTTTAAATTTCTTTCTTATTTCCTTCTGTGTATATTCTTTGTTTTCTTTGTCATTACCATGGGGATTACATTTAGCATCTTAAAGTTTTATACTCTAATTTGAATTTTTTCAAGCTTAACTTCAATAACATAGAAAATCATGCTTCATTAGCCCTGGTGGGCTGCCGTCTATGGGGCTGCACAGAGTCGGACACGATTGAAACGACTCAGCAGCAGCAGCAGCCCTGTCCGCACTCCTTTCAGTTATTGATGTCACAAAAGTATGCCTTTTTATATCTAGAGTCCAAAAACATAAACTAATGATTTTTTAATGCATCAGTCTCTTAAATTATATAGAAACAAAATGTGGAGTTATACACTATTATTGTAGTAGTAATATCTTTTCTATCTTTTCATCATCAGCGTTTCAGCACTCAACTTTCTTTATAGTCCCACTCTCACATCCACACATGACCACTGGAAAAACCATAGCCTTGACTAGACGGACCTTTGTTGACAAAGTGATGTCTTTACTTTTTAATATGCTATCTAGGTTGGTCATAGCTTTTCTTCCAAGGAGTAAGGGTCTTTTAATTTCATGGCTGCAGTCACCATCTGCAGTGGTATTGGAGCCCCCCAAAAATAAAGTCAGCCACTGTTTCCCCATTTATTTACCATGAAGTGATGGGACCAGATGTCATGATCTTAGTTTCCTGAATGTTAAACTGTAAGCCAACTTTTTCACGCTCCTCTTTCACTTTCATCAAGAGGCTCTTTAGTTCTTCTTCACTTTCTGCCATAAGGGTGGTGTCATCTGCATATCTGAGGTTATTGATATTTCTCCCGGCAATCTTGATTCCAGCTCGTGTTTCTTCCAGCCCAGTGTTTCTCATGATGTACTCTGCATAGAATTTAAATAAGCAGGGTGACAATATACAGCCTTGACGTACTCCTTTTCCTATTTGGAACCAGTCTGTTGTTCCATGTCCAGTTCTAACTGTTGTTTCCTGACCTGCATACAGGTTTCTCAAGAGGCAGGTCAGGTGGTCTGGTATTCCCATCTCTTTCAGAATTTCCCACAGTTTATTGTGATTCACACAAAGTCCAAGGCTTTGGCATAGTCAATAAAGCAGAAATAGATGTTTTTCTGGAACTCTCTTGCTTTTTCAATGATCTAGGGGATGTTGGCAATTTGATCTCTGGTTCTTCTGCCTTTTCTAAAGCCAGCTTGAACATCTGGAAGTTCACGGTTCGCGTATTGCTGAAGCCTGGCTTGGAGAATTTTGAGCATTACTTTACTAGCATGTGAGATGAGTGCAATTGTGCGGTAGTTTGAGCATTCTTTGGTGTTGCCTTTCTTTGGGATTGAGATGGATGCCCTTTATTTCTTTTTCTTAGCCGATTGCCCTGGCTAGAACCTCCAATACATTGTTAGCTTTTTCCTGATCTTAGTGGGAGAACATTCAGTCTTACTTTTACCTATGATGTGGGCTTTCTGGAGATGCCTTTTGTCAAGTCGAGGAACTTATTTTTTGTTCCAATTGTGTTGAGTATTTTGTCAAATGGTTTGGGATTTTGTCAAATGATTTTTTTCTGCATCTATTGAGACAACTGTATGTTTTTTCTCCTTATTATAATGTATTATATTCTTCTGAGATTTTAAACCAACATTGTGTTTCTAGGATAAGTTTCATTTGTTTATGGTGTGTAATTATTCTTATTATATTTATATATTTAAATTTTGTTTCCTTGTAGTTTGTTCAGCATTTTTATGCATTTGTTCATAAGAGATTTTGGTCTCTGTTTTCTTTCCTTGCAGTGTCTTTGTCTGATTTTAGTGTCAGGGTAGTACTGACTGCCGAAGGAGATGGGAAATGTTTCCTTCTCTTCAGCTTTTATGGAGCGTTTTGGTTAATTGATGGGCTTCCCTGGTGGCTCAGACGGTAAAGCCTCTGTCTGCAGTGAAGGAGACCCAGGGTTCGATTCCTGGGTTGGGAAGATCCCCTGGAGAAGGAAATGGCAACCCACTCCAGTACTCTTGCCTGGAAAATCCCATGAACGGAGGAGCCTGGTAGGCTACAGTCCATGGGGTCTCAAGAGTCGGACATGACTGAGTGACTTCACTTTCACTTGGTGGTGGTGCTGCTGCTAAGTCGCTTCAGTCGTGTCTGACTCTGTGCAACCCCCTAGATGCAGCCCACCAGGCTTCCCTGTCCCTGGGATTCTCCAGGCAAGAACACTGGAGTGGGTTGCCATTTCCTTCTCCAATGCATGAAAATGAAAAGTGAAAGGGAAGTCGCTCCGTCCATGGGATTCTCCAGGCAAGAGTACTGGAGTTGGGTGCCATTGCCTTCTCCATTCTCTTGGTGAATTGATACTAATTCTGCTTTAAATGTTTGGTAGAATTCATCAGTGAAACCAACTGAGCCTCGAATTTTCTCTGTGGAGAGGTTTTAAAATTACTAGTCTAGTCTCTTAACTTTGTTACAGGTCTTTTCAAATTGTCAGTTTCTTTTTGTGTTGGTTTGATCATCTCTGTCTTTTTAGAAGTTTGTCCATTTAATCTAAATTATCTGATTTGTCAGCAGGCAGTGGCTCATAGCATTCCTGTTATGATTCTTTTTAAAATTTCTATAAGGTTGGTCTTAATATCCTTATGTCAGTTCTAATTTTAACTAATTTGAATCTTTTTTCTTGATCAATCTTATCTTTTTTTCAAAAAACCAATTTTTGGTTTTATTGATTTTTCTCTACTTTTATATTCTCTAAATTTAATCAAACCATTTCTTCCCTCTTCATCATTTAGTGTCTTAATATATATGTCAGATAGCATTATTAAAGTTCATCATAAGCTTTCATCATGAACTACTCAGATATATCTAACATGTAATTATAGATAATTGTTATAATAATGTATAATTTGACTGCTATTTTTACTGCAGCATATTTTGTTTTTTCTGAGGACCCATGGAAGAAATTTTACTCTCATCTCTGAATGAAGACTAGCTAGGCTTCTTCTGAGAAGAAATTTTATTTTATTTTGTGGTCATTATGACTCTTGTAACTGTTAACAAATTTGAATGCCAACTTTCAGGGCATAGCATGTAGTTTTTCTCACTAACATCTTTCTTGTCATTTTTTTCCACTTTTCTATATTTCCCTTTTAGTATTTCAAAGAAATATATATTAACATATGAACATGCATATATAAATGTATATTTATATACAAACACACATATATATTTGAAACTCATAGTATTAAAGTGAGAAGTGAATATCCATTGCTCTCTTTGTATTCCCACCTCTATAGAAATAACCACAGATAAATTTTTATTCATTCTGCCCCTTCAACTCTTCCTCATTTCCCCCTTCACACACACACACACATTTCTTTTTTCCACTGAGGTTTTATTATTTATTTACACTTTTTAACCAATTTAAGTAATTATTGATGCTTTTGGAATAGGCAATAGATTCAGATGGTTTAAGATTCAAAAGAAATAAAAATGTAAGCAATGAAAACGTCTCTCATTCTTTCCCCTAAGTTACCCACTTCTCCTCCATAGGCAGCTAATAAACGTTTCTGGTTTTTGTGTTTTTCTTTACCTTGCTTTTCCATGTAGTGAAGAGTACCTCTCCTATGTTTAGCTTAATCTTTTTAGTGGATGTATTTTCCATTGTTTGGACAGGTAATTTATTTATATATTCCCCTATTAACAAACGTTTAATTTGTTTTTGAACATTTGATACTACAAACTGCTGCAGTGAATAGCTTTATATATACATTTAGTGCACAAATAAGAGTATTTTTGTAATGTTGGTTCCTAGAAGTGAAATCACTGGGTCAGAAGACATTTCACATTTACAAAACTTAATAGATTATGTCTTTGCTCATAGGATAAAATCTTTGCTGGTACCTCACTTTTCCAATAAGGTCTAGCACTGTTTAATACTATACTCTGCCCTAGTTCTCCCTTAGATTTTCTCTTCACTGCCTTTTTTTTTTAATTGAAGTTTACAGTGTTGTATTGGTTTCTGGTGTACAGCAAAGTGATTCAGTTCTGTGTGTGTGTATTCTTTTTCAAATTCTTTTCCATTATGGGTTATAACACGGTATTGAATATCTTGTTTTTCCCAAGCTCTTTCCCTTTTGGTAACCCAAAGTTTGTTTGCTATGTCTGTGAGTCTTGTTCTGTTTTGTCTGTGAGTTCATTTGTATCGGTTTTTAGATTCCACACATAAGTGATATTATATGAGATTTGTCTTTGACTTAACTTTGTATGATTAGGTCCATCCATTTGCTGCAAATGGCATTAATGATTTCCTTCTTTTATATGGCTAAGTGACATTTAGTTGGTTATATATACCGCATCTTCTTTATTCATTCACCTCACTTTATTCTTCATGTTAGAAGTAGATACCAGAAGAATGATAGCTATCAGAAAAATATATCACATACTGTATAGCACCTTTTTCCCTTAGGATTGAAATGACTGTGGCGAGTTACAGGCTTCCAGGTTCGCTAGGATATCTTCAACCTCAATTTAACAGGACTGTTTGTTTTTCTGTACTTTAAACGTCTTTATGCCCTGTATAATTTAGATACAACAAGTGTTGTTTTGAAAGAAATGATTATAAATACTCTCTCAGTGAATCACTTTTTTTCCTTATGTACATTATAATTTTAGAGGCCTGATATTCATAATTATTGATGTTCAGATTGGTAGTTATTTCTATCACATGTTCATCTATAAACAAGTAGTCACGTTTATATGAGACCTACATATTTAGGAGAGTTTTGAAGTGAGTTATTTTGTCAAAAATGCCTGTTCCTTTTCTGTTTTACCTCTTTTCATTATGTGCCTTGATTTTTCTCATTCTGCAAACCATTTTTAAGATAAGTTGAATCAGATTTATATTGCAGTCAGAAACCACCAAACTTTCCCTTGGATCTCTTTTAGAAACTGTATCAAACTTTGTTTATTAAATAATAATTTTTCCTAATTTTATTCAAGCCTGACAGCCCTTGCTTTTTATCAGTATAAAGGTAAATTGTGTTACCTTGCTGCATTGAATTCTAGCAAAAGTGAAACACTTGCTACTTTAGTTATTGAGGCATTATTCAAAGTAAACATATGGGTTCTCTTGAGTTTTTAAAAATTTAAGCAAATTTGCCAAAGATTATCATTTTATAATTTGAACCCTAGAGACTCCCAGGCCACAGGACTTCAGTGATCAATGATCTCTTTCATTTTCCCTTCCAACTGAGATTCTTTTATTCTAATGCCAACTCATTTATTCAGTAGTTATGTTATGTTTTCATTTTTTCAAATGATATTGGTGGAATGAATGGACATGCTAACTTTGAAAGACACCAGTTATACACATAATTAAATCTGAGTTGTAGTAATTGACTTCCTCGGTGTTTTTCATCTTTGTCTCTACGAGGGGTAGACATCAGTTAATGAGTAGTTGTCCTAATATGGGGCTGTTTCCACTGCTCTATGGCTCCGTCTTCTTGGGTGGATCATTTTTGTGGCCTTTGACTCAGTAAAGCAGAGAGCTTGACTAGAAACTAAATTCCAGGTCAGTTATGTATTACAAGTTTAGGAAGTGAAGACTGTAATTCATTTCTTTGTGTGAATTAATCCTGCTGATCCTCAGTAGCTGATCAATGTGTGATCAGGAGATAAAGAAATTGTGGTAGGACCAATATTCTCACCTTAAAACTTTTTACTCATGATTCAGTTGCTGCTTAGTTCTCTGAGCCTACTAGGGGGAAAAACAAGAAAGTCAAAAAGTCAAAAGTCATTCTATCCTATGCTGGGATATGACTATTGATGCTGCTTTTTAAAGATATATACATTTAATGTTAAGTTAGTGCTGGCCATTGTACTAGGTTCTTGGGGGTGCAACAGTGTACTTAGTGTGATTATGCCTTCAAAATCTTACAAACTAGTTGAGATAGGGACAATTGAACAATCTAGTAAACTGAACTTGAGTTTAGTTAGGTTCTTAAATAGTCCTAACCACTGAATTCTGTAGAAGTTCTTAGCTCCAAGTACTCATCTCTTGGGCAGAAGACTAGAGGAATCTGAATTTGCCAAGAACATATTTTTCTGGGAGTAGAGTCAACTCTTTCCCCACAAAGGCATTGTGTAACTGGATGGCTAATTCAGTTGGTGTTTACCTCTGCATGTTGAATCAAAAATATGATCGAGCACAAGTGAAGTTAGCTTTTGTATTCTTCTTGGCTGTGCTACTCTTGCCTTCTGGGTCTTGTGAGCACATCAGGAATTTTGTTAGCGCTCACTGCTGTCAGCTGATATTATGCAAGCGACTGGGAGGATTTTCTGGCATATTAGCATGTTATTTCTTTTGTTCTTACATATAACCCTGGTAAGGAAATCCAGGAGGGGAAGATATAAAGGCAGCTCTTAGCCTCTCTACTTCTGTAATACATTTAACTTGTAACTTTATTGCTAATCACTCATTACAGTCTCATGAATCTGGTGTAAGAATGTATCCTTTTGACCCTGAGATAAAGAGCGTGTTTACTATGGCTTATTTCCATCATTTTCATGGTTTATATCTTAAAAAGTAAAGATAAGAGAGAGTAGTGTTTTTAACTTTTAAAATTTCAGGTTAAATTCATGCTAGTTATGTTAACCTACTTTTCAGTAAGATAACCTACTTTTCAGATGTTTCTAAGATGATTTATGTTACCACTTGGGGGAGCTCTTTTATAAGTTAGTGCATTGTAAAAGAGCAAGTGTTGGATTGGCCAGAAACTTGGTTCAGTATTTTCCATAAAATATCATGGGGAAAAAAAACTCAACAAACTTTTTGGTTAACCCAGTAGAAGTCATATCACTAACTCAGGGTTACCAGTTGGGTGGTTTAAGTAAACTAAACTAAATGATAGCTTAAATGAATAGTCTCTTAAGTGTTGATTATAGATTTTGATTTAAACTGTAGTATATGTAATTAAAGTTTTACTATTTTAAAAAAGATTTTTCTCAAGAATATTCAAAATTTTTCCTCTCACCTGTTTTATATAAATTTAGTACTTTTTAATTGACTTACTTTCCTCTCTATTTTATAATTGTAGGTAATTTAGAAAATATACCTAGGATTAATAAAAACCATTTGTAATCCTACCACCTAGAGATAATAGTTAACATTTTGATATATTTTTGCCTATCCTTTCTTTTAAAATTTTTCAACAAATTGGAGTCAAAATATACACAGAATTTTGTATTCTGATGTTTTTTTCCTTGTAATGTGTCTTTGTTTTTTTTTCCCATGTCATTATAATCTTTGAAATGTTTTCTAAGAGTCTTACGTAGCTCCTGATACAGCTCTATCATAATTTATTAACTATTCTATTTAAAGATATTTAAATGTCTCCCACTATTTTTGCTGTTGTAAGTAATTCTTTGAACCTTTATTACTAAATCTTACTCAATAATTATTTTCATTGGATAAATTCATAGAGATAAAACTGAACTCTTAAGGCTCTTGATGCAAATTAGCAAAATGTCCTTCAAGTAACACTCTTCTGAGGTTCTTATATTCAAAATATGTATATTGGAAATTACTGTCTTTTTCTTTTGCAATATGCTTTTTCTTATCCTTTCCTCATTTTTTTTCCTTCTTTCATTTTTTTTTTGTGATTCTTTTGGCTGAGTAAAACTTGCTTTTCCTCTGTTTTAATGGTTTCAAAGGTGCTATTCCGAGGCCATTACATAATTCTCAACTAAATTTTTGAGGAAACAAATCAGTTACAANGAAACGCTGGACTGGAAGAAACACAAGCTGGAATCAAGATTGCTGGGAGAAATATCAATAACCTCAGATATGCAGATGACACCACCCTTAAGGCAGAAAGTGAAGAGGAACTGAAAAGCCTCTTGATGAAAGTTAAGAGGAGAGTGAAAAAGTTGGCTTAAAGCTCAACATTCAGAAAACGAAGATCACGGCATCTGGTCCCATCACTTCTTGGGAAATAGATGGGGAAACAGAGAAAACAGTGTCAGACTTAGTTTTTTGGGCTCCAAAATCACTGCAGATGGTGACTGCAGCCATGAAATTAAAAGATGCTTACTCCTTGGAAGAAAAGCTATGACCAACCTAGATAGCATATTCAAAAGCAGAGATATTACTTTGCCGACTAAGGTCTGTCTAGTCAAGGCTATGGCTTTTCCAGTAGTCATGTATGGATGTGAGAGTTGGACTGTGAAGAAGGCTGAGAGCCGAAGAATTGATGCGTTTGAAGTGTGGTGTTGGAGAAGACTCTTGAGAGTCCCTTGGACTGCAAGGAGATCCAACCAGTCCGTTCTGAAGGACATCAGCCCTGGCATTTCTTTGGAAGGAATGATGCTGAAGCTGAAACTCCAGTACTGTGGCCACCTAATGCGAAGAGTTGACTCACTGGAAAAGACTCTGATGCTGGGAGGGATTGGGGGCAGGAGGAGAAGGGGACAACAGAGGATGAGATGGCTGGATGGCATCACTGACTCGATGGACGTGAGTCTGAGTGAACTCCGGGAGATGGTGATGGACAGGGAGGCCTGGCGTGCTGCAATTCATGGGTCACAAAGAGTTGGACAGGACTGAGCAACTAAACTGAACTGAACCTTCTCAACAAAATAGAAATGAAGAGTACGGAACTTTTAGTGGGGTGGTGAGATTAAGGATTTCAATAGTGAAAATGTTAGGAAATCAATGTAGAAATATAGTAAGGAAATATTCTTAAATAAAGGGAAGAAGACTAATTTGAATGTTAGGAAACTTGGGTTTTATAGGCCTGTGGCATTGATAGGCTGTGTTGGGCAAGTCTCCACCTCTAATCTTCAATTTCTTAATCTGCACATTGAGAACTGAATCAAATGTCGTTTTACGGGTTTAAAAGTCTTGAAACAAACTGAACTAAAAAAAGAAGAAAATGTAGCTGTAGTAATCAAGTCATTGTAGTATTGTTGGAAAGAAAGACAACTAGGTCAGTGGAACAGAACAGAGAATCAGAAAATAGAATTCACAACATATGTGTCAGTGTTTGCACACAGAACTGCTAAGGGAGTTCAATGGAGAAAGGAGTTTCTCTCAACAAATGATACTGGAGCAGTTCGACATCCATGTGCAAAAAATGAACTTTAGTCCTTATGTTGCACCAATCATTAAGATTAATTCAAATGAAGCATGGATATAAACTTCCAGAAGATGACCAAGGAGAAAATCTTTGTGACCTTGGATTAAACAAAGATTTCATGGATAGTAGTACCAGCAAGGGGATGATCTATAAAACAAAGTAATAAATTGAGCTCCATCAAAATTAAAAACTTATGCCCTTTGAAATACGCTATTTAAGAAAATGAAAAGCTACAGATCAGTTGAAGATTTTTGCAAAACACATATCTGTTAAGGAATTTGAATCCAGAATGTTTAAGTAAGTCTTAACAACTTTATAAGACAAACAACTGAATAGAAAATTGGCAAAAGAAGAGATCCAGATGCTAAGTGAGATTTGAAAAAGTACTCAGTGTTATTAGTCCTTGGGAAAGTGTACCGCTATGCACCTACTAGGATGACTGGAAAACAGACAAACAGAAACTAAGCGCTGGTGAGGATGGGAAGAAACGTGAACCCTCATTTGTAGCTGGTGGGGGCGCAAAGCACTACAGCCACCTGGGAAAACAGTTTACCACTTTCTTACAAACTTAAACTTACATTTAATATAGAACTTAGCATTCCCCAGTGAGGCATTCACCCGAGATAAATGAAAATATGCATCCACTTAAAGATCTGTAGTTGAATATTTAAGGCTAAGGTTAATAGCCTTATTCATTGCAGTGTATTCAGCTATGGGAACAGATAAACAAAGTATGGTATATTCATACAATGGAGTGCTACTCAACAAATAAAAGGGATAAATACTGAATAGGTACAACAATATGGATGACTTCTCAGAAGCATTATGCCAAGTGAAAGAAGCCAGACAAAAAAGGCTACAGCCTATATAATTCCATTTGTATGACATTCTAGAGAAGGAATTGAAATCAGATCAGTGATTGCCAGGGACTAGAAGTCAATAAAAATGATTTCTTACACACAGAATTCCAGTAGTCCTCAGCATTCCCAGGGATGAATATTTTTTGTGTGGAGAAGATTGGGTTGTGGACAGTTTCTGAGACACATATGATGTAGAGGAATGAGTGCTAGATTCACTGATAATGGTGCTGCTGCTGTTTATTACTGAATGAGTATAATGCCTGGCACTGTGCTGATTACTTAAGAGCATCCTCACTGTTAAATTTCATATTGACCCAGATAGGATACTATTATCATTTTTATTTTAGCAAAAACTGAAGTTTAATTAGATTCAATCAGTTGCTTGCTGCTGCTGCTGAGTCGCTTCAGTCGTGTCCGATTCTGTGCGACCCCATAGATGGCAGCCCACCAGGCTCCCCCGTCCCTGGGATTCTCCAGGCAAGAACACTGGAGTGGGCTGCCATTTCCTTCTCCAATGCATGAAAGTGAAAAGTGAAAGTGAAGTCGCTCAGTCGTGTCTGAATCCTAGCGACCCCATGGACTGTAGCCTACCAGGCTTCTCTGTCCATGGGATTTGCCAGGCAAGAGTACTGGAGTGCGGTGCCATTGCCTTCTCTGAATCAGTTGCTTACAGTTATACAGCTAGAGTGTTTTCAAAGTCTTGAATGTTTGACACAAAAATTGATGTTTTTAACTTAAATAGAAGTGTAACTCCCAGGGAGACAGGGAATTTTTTTGTTTGTTCTGTTTTCATCACTGTATCCCTAAAGTGACAAAACTGTGTTAGTTGCATAATGATCATTTCTTTAAAAATTATTCAGTTCAGTTCAGTCACTCAGTTGTGTCCAACCCCATGAACCACAGCACGCCAGGCCTCTCTGTCCATCACCAACTCCCAGAGTTTACCCAAACTCATGTCCATTGAGTCGGTGGTCTAAATGATTAGATATGTCAAATTTTAGAAGGTACTAAAAAAACAAATTGGAAGAGAGAAAACTGTATGAAGATAAAGATATGATTTTTAAAATTAAGGAAAAGTTTAGAGTTGGATAGTGATAAGCTTTGTATTATCGCTAAAATTTGATAATCCAGAATAATTTTTTCCTAAAACTTTTATATGATTGAGATTTCAAAACAACATAAAATTGCATCATATACTTTTCAGCCCCATTGTACTCTACAATTGAGTAAGCAAGTAGTTCCAGCTGTTTGATAGAACATTAGATAATTTGTTATTTCTTTTGTTTTCAATTTAATATAATCCAATTTTACCTATAAAACACATATTTAAATAAAGATATATTTTTAGGGGAAAAAGTATTCTAATGATAATGAAAAAATATTCTAATGATAATGATAGCTGTCATTCATTAAGTACAAATTAAATGCTAGGCATTGTGGTAAGGGCTTTATGTAAAGTCTCATTTAATTCTTACAAAGTGAGGTAAGTATTATTATTTCCATTTTACAAGGAAGGCAGTTAGAGCACTGAGAGATATAAATTTCATAAGGTTAAAAAATACTTGAATCAATAGATTGGTAAAAGAACAAGTGAATTAGAGCAAAAGGAGGATAATCAAGTGAGAGACTGGGCTTGTTTTTTAAAACCAATTTATGTTATGAAGTAAAATCTTTCACCTTGGCTTGGATGACTTTGTGTTACTGAGAACTGAAAATGTTTACCTCAGAGAACTGACTGGCTTCTAGATTTCTTATAGAAAGTTGTGGTTTAACTTCTTGACCTCTCTGGTAATTTGTTTTGCTTTACAATATAAAATTTAGTTGCTAATTTTGTAACTAGTTTGTACTAGCCTAGAATTAAATACTCTCATAAAGACTTAGGAACAAATTTATTTTGTTATGCTCAATAAGAAAAAAGTTGCCTAGTATTTTGTGTGTAAATGATTTAACAAATTACTTGAACCTTTTTGTTTTGTTTTGTTTGCAGGAAGGTTATGTTCAAAGGAAAAAGGAACTGTGGGGAATCTGTATCTTTATTGCAGCAGTTGACTTAGATGAGATGCCATTCACTTTCACTGAGCTACAGAAAAATATTGAAACCAGGTAAAATTTCTTGCATTAATATAGGCCTCTGCCATTAAAAAAAAAATAACACTATTCCCGAACTATCATTTTAATAGACTTCAGGGAATTGGTGGGAAATGCCAAAATTAACTAAAACATGGAGAACTTGGGTCAACTAGTGAACTGTCCTACTCTGCTGGGGCCCTTAATGTCTTTATGCTGCACTTTCTTTAAAATGTAGCAGTCTGTGTTCTGGGAAAATCTTCATTGTATCTCTCACTGTGTTAACTTTCTTAATTGTAGCTGTTGATAAAGTGGACAAAATAGGCAGATTTATTAAATAGGCTTATTATATATTAAAACCTTTGTAAAAGTAGTGTGAGCCCATCTTCAAGGAGTTTAGCTGATTTATTAAAGTTTAAGACTTTTAATATAATAGATATTGTAATTATATATGTTTTGAGACTGTGTGTTCAGTTAAGTATCTATTATACTTGCCCCTGTAATTACTTAATGTCTGTATTGAGTTTATAAGCCTAATGAGAGTTTACTAATTGTTTCCAACAACTCAAGAGAAGCCTTCTGGTCATTTCTTCTAGTCATTTCTTTTGCAGTATATTTATAATATCTAACAGTAAGTAATTTACCAAAAAGATAGTAGTATGTTTCTTCTTGGATAAAGCCATCTAGAGTTAAACATAATTGGTGTTTTGTGTAAATGAGATAAAATTGTTTCACATTTTAGTAATTTTCTTACTACCTCTAAATAAAATGTGGAAACAAAGACCTTCTATGTACATATTTAACTGATTAAATTAGAAGTTGTTTACCTCTCAGAGATTTCAAAGTTTAACTTTATTAAATAAAATCACTAAACCAAAATAGGTTTTATATAGCTGAAAAAAATCTGAATACAGAGGTAAATTTTTACATCAGCAAATGTTTTGGTGACCTCAGAGGATTGGAAAGAGAATCAATATTTGGATTAAGATAGACTGGGTATATTTTACAAGGTATATGACTTGAAATAGATTGCTTATCCTTATTAAGTCTCGGGTCCCTTTCCTTTCCTATGAAATAAAAATTATTAGTGTTAGTTGTTCAGTCATGTTCTACTCTTTGCGACCCCATGAACTGTAGCCTGCCAAGCTCCTCTGTCCATGGGATTTCCCAGGTAAGAACACTGGAGTGGATTGCCATTTCCTTCTCCAGGGAATCTTTCCAATCCAGGAATCAAACCCAGGTCTCCTGCATTGTAGGCAAATTCTTTACCATCTGAGCTCCCAGCTATTTCCTTTTTCCTTCCCCTAAAACCATTGGTGGGGTAAAGAGAGAAGGTATGTGCATCTGTGGTGAGGGAGAGCCATGGCTCCCTGAGAAGGATGTTAGAGCCAAAGTGGGATGAGGAGGTCATCCCCCAAGGGTGTGGGGGCTTCTTGACACGGGCTGCTTGGTGTGCAACGGCAGACCAAGCAGGTGTGTGGAGAGCTGGTGTAGGGAGTCACAGCACATGTGAGGTAAGAGTGTCTGGGATGAGCGGTCAGATGCCTACATGGAGGGGTGAGGGCAGTTCAGCGTGGGGGAGTCAGTCCGAGCAGGAGAGGAGGGTGCCAATGAGGAGGAGTGGGTAGCTTGGTCATTACAGGGGGATTATTTAAATGAGTTAGAGATAGGTGGATCCCAGGTTTCTCATTGTCAAAGGAGAGCTATAATATGTAAAGGAAAACATTGGAATGAAACAGGTAGTTTTTGTGTTGGATAAAAGGATGTGAACTTAGGATTTTTAAAACATATAGCTAGATATAGAACTAACTATTTGTATGTCTGTAACAACCCTTATTTTTTCTGTGTTCTTGGCTTAGGTGTATAGATACAGGGATATAGGTTGAAGACTAGTTGATTTCTTTTTTTCCCTTTAAATTCTAATAAAATGCAAAAACTAATTCCTTCCAAAGGATATAATAGTGATTTGGTACAGAGCTAACAGGCCATTTGAATTGAAATGTCTATGCTTTGAAAATGAAAAAATGAATTTCTAAAATTGTGGATTCACTTTTTTCTATTCTTTCTTTTGTAGTGTCTATAAATTCTTTGACTTACTAAAAGAAATCGATACTAGCACCAAAGTTGATAATGCTATGTCAAGACTGTTGAAGAAGTATAATGTGTTGTGTGCACTCTACAGCAAATTAGAAAGGTAAAGTAAAAATTTTATTAGGATTGCACCCTGCTTTTTCATGTCACTGTTCATATTAGATTCCATCTGGGAACTGTTACATACTTAGTAAAGTTGTTAAGTATTGCACCTTAGATTTGTTCCCTTAATAGTCTTGACTTTCTTATTTGTCCAGTCATATACATTCTGAATGTTTCTTCCAAAATTATTTATTTTATTCATGTTTTACTTGTTTTAATGAACTTCGTTTCCACTTTAGCCTTCTCTGCCAGAAGACTTGTAGTTCTGAATGGAAAAATCATCTAAATTTAAGATTCTTCCTAGTGGTGACCTTACTCCAGAGAGAATGAAGAGACGGAGCCAAAGCAAAAACAACACCCAGTTGTGGATGTGACTGGTGATGGAAGCAAGGTCCAATGCTGCAAAGAGCAATATTGCATAGGAACCTGGAATGTTAGCTCCGTGAATCAGTGCAAATTGGAAGTGATCAAACACGAGGTGGCAAGAGTGAATGTCGACATTTTAGGAATCAGCAAACTAAAATTGACTGGAATGGGTGAATTTAACTCAGATGACCATTATATCTACTCCTGTGGGCCAAGAATCCCTTAGAAGAAATGGAGTAGTCAACCAAAGAGTCAACCATCATTGTCAACCAAAGAGTCCAAAATGCAGTACTTGGATGCAATCTCAAAAACGACAGAATGATCTCTGTTCGTTTCCAAGGCAAACCATTCAATATTATGGTAATCCACGCCTATGCCCTGACCAGTAATGCTGAAGAAGCTGAAGTTGAACGGTTCTATGGAGACCTACAAGACCTTCTAGAACTAACACCCAAAAAAGATGTCCTTTTCATTATAGGGGACTGGAATGCAAAAGTAGGACGTCAAGAAACACCTGGAATAACAGTCAGATTTGGCCTTGGAGTACAGAATGAAGAAGGGCAAAGACTAATAGAGTCCTGCCAAGAGAATGCACTGGTCATAGCAAACACCCTCTTCCAACAACACAAGAGAAGACTCTACACATGGACATCACCAGATGGCCAACACTGAAATCAAATTGATTATATTCTTTGCAGCCAAAGATGGAGAAGCTCTATACAGTCAACAAAAACAAGACCAGTAGCTGACTGTGGCTCAGATCATGAACTCCTATTACTAAATTCAGACTTAAATTGAAGAAAGTAGGGAAAACCGCTAGACCATTCAGGTAATGACCTAAATCAAATCCCTTATGAGTATACAGTGGAAGTGAGAAATAGGTTTATGGGACTAGATCTGATAGAGTGTCTGATGCACTATGGACGGAGGTTCATGACATTGTACAGGAGACAGGGATCAAGACCATCCCCATGGAAAAGAAATACAAAAAAGCAAAATGGCTGTCTGAGGAGGCCTTACAAATAGGTGTGAAAAGAAGAGAGGCGAAAAGCAAAGGAGGAAAGGAAAGATATAAGCATCTGAACGCAGCGTTCCAGAGAATAGCAAGGAGAGATAAGAAAGCATTCCTCAGTGATCAGTGCAAAGAAATAGCGGAAAACATTAGAATGGGAAAGACTAGAGATCTCTTCAAGAAAATTAGGGATACCAAGGGAACATTTCATGCAAAGATGGGCTCAATAAAGGACAGAAATGGTCTGGACCTAACAGAAGCAGAAGATATTAAGAGGTGACAAGAATACACAGAAGAACTGTACAAAAAAGATCTTCACAACCCAGATAATCATGATGGTATGATCACTCACCTAAAGCCAGATATCCTGGAATGTGAAGTCAAGTGGGCCTTAGGAAGCATTGCTACAAACAAAGCTAGTGGAGGTGATGAAATTCTAGTTGAGCTATAAATCCTAAGATGATGATGCTGTGAAAGAGCTTCACTCAATATGCCAGCAAATTTGGAAAACTCAGCAGTGGCCACAGGACTGGAAAAGGTCAGTTTTTGTTCCAATCCCAAAGAAAGGCAATGCCAAAGAATGTGCAAACTACTGCACAATTGCACTCATCTCACATGCTAGCAAAGTAATGCTNGTTCCAAATTGGGAAAGGAGTACGTCAAAGCTATATATTGTCACCCTGCTGATTTAACTTACATGCAGAGTACATCATGAGAAATGCTGGACTGGAAGAAGCACAAGCTGGAATCAAGATTGCTGGGAGAAATGTCAATAACCTCAGATATGCAGATGACACCATCCCTATGGCAGAAAGCGAAGAAGAGCTAAAAACCCTCTTGATGAAACTGAAAGAGGAGAGTGAAAAAGTTGGCTTAAAGCTCAACATTCAGAAAACTAAGATCGTGGCATCTGGTCCTGTCACTTCATGGCAAATAGATGGAGAAACAGTGGAAATAGTGGCGGACTTTATTTTTTTGGGCTCTAAAAGCACTGCAGATGGTGACTGCAGCCATGAAATTAAAAGACATTCACTCCTTTGAAGAAAGTTAAGACCAACCTAGACAGCATATTAAAAAGCAGAGACATTACTTTGCCAACAAAGGTCCATCTAGTCAAGACCCTGGTTTTTCCAGTAGTCATGTATGGATGGGAGAGTTGGACTGTAATGAAAGCTGAGCACAGAAGAATTGATGCTTTTGACCTGTGGTGTCAGAGAATACTCTTGAGAGTCCCTTGGACTGCAAGGAGATCAACCAGTCCATCCTAAAGGGATCAGTCCTGGGTGTTCATTGGAAGGACTGATGTTGAAGCTGAAACTCCGGTACTTTTGCCACCTGATGTGAAGAGCTGACTCATTTGAAAAGACCCTGATGCTGGGAGAGATTGAAGGCGAGAGGAGAAAGGGATGACAGAGATGAGATGATTGGGTGGCATCACCGACTCAATGTACATGAATTTGGGTAAACTCCATGAGTTGGTGATGGACAGGGAGGTCTGGCATGCTGCAGTCCATGGGGTCACGAAGAGTTGGACACGACTGAGCAACTGAATTGAACTGAACTGAGTGGTGACCTTACTGCCAAGTTATGACTTGTATATTAATGGTGGTTTAGAGGAAGTAGTTTTTTTGGTGGAATATCCTTTAAGAAACTTTAGGCTATCAGCTGTTTTAGTGCATATAAATTAAGAAACTACACAGGCATTAATGAAATGACTGTTGGTAACTGCTATGTGTTAGATGCTCGTAATATGAAATCATATGATAACTGTGATCATTAAGTTTACAGTAAATAAGTGAATTATATATTTTAATAAAATTACATGCAGTAATTGTTTGATGTCCTGTTGAAGAGGGTTCTTTGTAAGAAGCAGAAATTATGTAGTGGGTAACAATACTGTGTATTTTTAAGGTAATAAGAATAATTATGGGGTGAAAAAACTGTAGAAGAAGGCAATGTCTGAGTAGAGTTAAAGGATAATTAGAAACTCACCAAGCAAAATATGTGGAGACTGGGACTGAGCATCCTAGGCAGAGTGATCAGCATGTGTACAAAGCCAAAGCAGTACCATAAAGTACGTTGGATATTGCTAATGGCTAAAAGGTAGGAGGGGATGAGATTGATAGTAAACTTGAACTTTGCCCAGAAGATGATGGAGTCTGATTTTAAGCTGGCAAGTGACAGAGTCTGATTTGGCCTGTAAAAGATCACTCAGGCCTTTGTTAAAGGGATTTGGAATTTTTATTGACTAGTTTATGAGATAATTTAATGTTTATTCATCTTTAAGTGAATCAGGATTTTTTTTTTTCTATCTTATGTGTACCTTCTTCTGAAGAACTGTTGGGAAAATTAGCTGTGATACCAAAAGTGGAAGTCACTCAGTTGTGTCTGACTCATGGACACATGGACAAATAAACAGGCCTGCCAAAGCCTGTTTATTTCTGGGTTCACTATATGTATGTATATGGCAGTGTGCTGTAGTGATATTAGGATAAGTTTTAAAAAGCTAAACAGATATAGATATGAATATTAATTTTGTCATTTACTACCGGGATCCAGCCCCGGTTGGATCCAGGGTATCCTCAGGGGGATGGCATCAGCAACCTAGACAAATAATTTATTTAAAGATGTAAAAAGAGATAAAAAAGGAATATAGCAGTAGGAAAATATAGGAGAGAAGAGGCTGATGTTCCTTGGTTTATACAGAAAATCAATAAAGTCTCAAGACAAGAGACTTGCACCATCTATGTTAGGCCACAGGCGCCCTCCCAGTCTCCCGAAGGAGTGGAGATGCAAAGTACCTCCCTATTTGGGTCTTAGAAGCCCAGGCAAAATTAGTAGACATGGCGGACCCCTGTGTCCCAGATGGGAATTAGCCTGAAGAAAGAAAAGACGACACGGGGAAACCAGGCTTTCGTGGAACTGGTCTTGGTCCTGGTCCTCTCTTTATTTTTCAGGGAAGCTTTTATACTTTTAGTTGTACATAGAGATAAATGTAAGAAACAGAGTCACGCAGGGTCAGCTGCTCCAACCCTTATCTAAAGACAGTGTCCTCAGCATATCTTTGTTCTTACAAGGGTCTTACGTTTGTTTACAATATCTTCTGGTCTGGAGACCGATTAACATTTTATGGCCCCATCTTTCTTTCTATGGATAAAGGTTAGTCAGTCAGAAAACTTGTTTTCCCTTAAGATCTACTTAGTCTTAAGATAGTGATAAAGTCACATTCTTACATAGCAAGGGTACAATGATTTATAACAAAGAGGAGTACAGTGATTTATAACAAAGAGAAAATTCATTAACTCAAAAGTCTAGTATTGCTAACATCAAAACTATATTTCTTTTTCTACATCCCAATTACATTGATTAACATACTCCCAGGTGCCTAAGGGTATGGAGGCCTGGCGGCAGTCATTAACTCAGCAATGAAACCCTTCACCAACATGATTTTTATCTTTAGAAAAACCCTATGCTAACTAAGACTTTCAAAATACTCCGAACTCTGCAGTTTATGGTTGAGAGGTTGTAAACAAACATGTAGTAGTGGCAAGAGTGTGGATAATCCTGGCACACAAGCTAGTCTGCCAGCAGAGAGGTTTGACCTGAGACACTCCTTTTATATGCAGGAGACTATTAACTGGAGCTCTAAGTTAATTTTCCAGAGAAAGGTGGTCGGGGATAGCCCCTGTTAATGTCAGAAGAGTGTAGTATAACAGACAGATTTTGGTTTTGGGGGGTAGATGCTCGAGCAGATCTAAGGGACTTCTTGAGTTCTTGATCTCCCTTACCTGCATGACCTTGTCATGGGTGGGGTCGGGGAGTCCCTTGAGTCCTGACCCGCCTTTGCCCCATCAGGGCTCTTCCTCATGACCTTTGCCATTGGTGGGATCTCCCGTGCTGGCTCCCAGCAAGTTACCGACTTTGTAAGCTAGAGAAAGATACTTAACATCTTTAAACCTCAATTTCAATTTGTAAGATAGAGCTAATAATGCTCTCTTTGCAGAGTAATTATAGCAATTAAGTAAGACAGTATTACTGATTACTTCACCTCTAGCACATACTAAATGCTTAATAAACAGTAGTTTTTAAAGCTATTACTATATTAGTGCCGTTACATAGAAATATAAAAATGCAAGCCATATATTTTAAGTAGTAGCTGCATGACAAGTATAAACAAGTGAAATTAATTTTAGCATTTTATTTAACTCATATATCCCCAAACATCAAATTTTGACATGTATCATCCATCCATAACTTGTGTACAGGTGTTTATGGCTGTGTTATTTGTATTAGCCAAAAAATGGAAACACCCCAAATATCCATCAGCTGACAAAAGGGTAAACAAAATGTGAACTATCCATACGGTTAGAGGGCTTCCCTGGCAGCTCAGATGGTAAAGAATCTGCCTGCAATGTAGGAGACCTGGGTTCGATCCTTGGGCTGGGAAGATCTCCTGGAGAAGGAAACGGCAATTCACTCCAGTACTCTTGCCTGGAGGAGCCTGGCAGGCTACAGTCCTTGGCGTTGCAAAGAGTCAGACATGACTGAGCAACTGACACACACATCCATATGGTAGAAAACTATTCAGCCATAAAAGGGAATAAAGTACTGATATATTCTACAGTGTGGATGAACCTTGAAAACATCAAGCTAAGTGAAAGATACCAGATACAAAAGGCCACATACTTTTATTATATGATATGTCCAGAACAGGCATATCCATGACATGAAAGGCACTATTTCAATGAAGTCTTTTCTCCCAGTGTGTTACCTCTGATTTGCTCCTCAGTGTAGCCTTGGGCAGGTGCAGTCACTGAGCTGACAGTGGTTTTTTTCTCTTTAACCATCTTTCCCCCTGTTGTTAAGCTAACTGCCTCCGTTAATATCACACTTAATTGTTACCTCTCATTTATTGCTGATTACTTTCTTGTTTTTGACAACGCTCTGAGTCACAAATTGCTTCACAGTTTAATCCAATTAAATTTGGCTCCCTTTGCAGGAGTAGTCTTTGATGTCAGGAGAGTTATTCCTAGCTGTTTCTTTCCCTGGTTCTCCTCTCACTGATCTAGGATTTAGCTTTTTGCTCTCATAAGATGTTGGTTTTCTCTTTTACCTGCTTTTACCGAAATCTGCATTGCCTTCAACCATGCTGTTATTCTTGAACACCCCCACACCATTCTGGGTGAAGTTAATTCCCCTAGGGAGAGCTCAAGGCTCTGTGTTCTTGAGACCTGCTTCTCCCCAGGGTGCCACTTCTGTGCCGCTGGTTGGGAGAGCAAGCTGACAGTGGTCTCGTCTCTTGCAGCAACACCTCTGCTTTAAGAGCAGGGCTCTGAGGAGAGACAGTAGCCCTAGTCTTCCCAGATCGCCTCTCTGGGCTGGAACCTCTGTCCCGTGAGCCAGCTGAGACAAGACAAAATCAGTATTTTGATGTGCTGTGTGCCTGGAATAAAACTTTACCCTATGAGTGGGTGTGACGTGGAGGACAGGAGCCCCATGCCGCTCAGCTCCTCTTGCCTGGGCTAGACCTTCTGCAACATAGACCTGTGGGAGATGAGAAGCACTGATAGCCTGCTCTCCCCAGAGAGAGCTCCAGGTTGAGAGCTGGAGAGAGAGGAGCCCTGTGTCTTGGCTTCACCTGTCAGGCATAGAGCTTCCTTACGCTGGAGAAGAGGAAGAAATGAGTTTTGCATTGAATTCCTCAGACTCATTGTTCTCATCAAGATTTGTTAGATTTTCTTGAAGATATGTTC
This sequence comes from Redunca redunca, assembly GCA_006410935.1. Taxonomy (NCBI): domain Eukaryota; kingdom Metazoa; phylum Chordata; class Mammalia; order Artiodactyla; family Bovidae; genus Redunca; species Redunca redunca. The sequence continues at coordinate 31,260 of SJYQ01095222.1, forward strand.
CCTTTTTTGTTGTATGCCCTTAGAAAAATTTCCAGAGACTTTAAATGGTCTTTCAGAAATAGTTTTTACCAATTATAGTTGTTATTTTAGGGAACAGGTCTGTAAAGATCCTTACTCTACCCACCATTCCAGAAGTCACTGCCCTAAATAAGTAGGTTTCCGTTAAGTAGTACTTTTCAGTTGTGTTATTTCAGTAAGACTTTATTAAATAAGCTTTTATGACCTGGTGTGAGATTGTAACCAGATCAAGATTCAATTACAGAATGTATTCCCAGTTACAAATGCACACGTGGAGTTCATTTGTTTTATAACTAGATATTATAGGGATGTATGAAATGGCATAAATTGGAAACATCTACTGTAACTTTGCTTTATAATGCTGTACTTAAAAAATGTATCCTTCTTAAAACAGGATGAATAAAGCATTATAAAATTGACTTCTAAATTATGAAAAAATGTTAAAAGTTAACTTTAAAAAAAGCCATGATGTTAACATAATTATTTCTTCCTTTCAGGACATGTGAGCTTATATATTTGACACAACCCAGCAGTTCGTAAGTACCTCAGAGCATGTTATTTTTCAGTTTTTGAAATAACCCCGAACACATTGATAATTTCAGGGTTGGTTTGATTGCTTATTTCACACTACTTCATAAATTAAGATAATAGATTTAAGCCCTGTGCAGATTATTTATCTTTTCACAAAGAAAGTGGTATGAAATACTTGCCTTTTGCTGTAAGGGAGAACTAATTGGAAACTAAAGGGAGAAGTTGATTCAGAGCAGTTTTTTTTTTTTACCAACTCTGAGAAAAATGCTAATACATTGACAGAATCTATTGAGAGTGTATTACAGACATTTTATTAACTGACTTAAAGCATAATTTTTGTGTAAGAATAAATATGAATGTCTATATTTAAATTTCCAAATAGTCTTTTTAAATATATGATACATATTCCAGCAGTATACTGTTGTAAGAGCTCTACAGTTTTGTTTTTTTTTTTCAGAAAAAAATGAAAGAAACATAATGAGTAATACATGAGATTTTCTGCCCCACAGAAATAATGATACTGAAGACAATTGATACAAAGAGAAATTGTATATTTATTAATTAACTCTATTAATCTAATTCCACTTGTTAACTCCAACAAGTGAACGATTTAAAGTTTATGAGGAAAGAAAGAAAGTGAAGTCACTCAGTCGTGTCCGACTCTTTGTGACCCCACGGACTATAGCCTACCAGGCTCCTCTGTCCATGGGATTTTCCAGGCAATAGTACTGGAGTGGATTGCCATTTCCTTCTCCAGGGGATCTTCCTGATCCAGGGATTGAACCCGGGTGTCCCACATTGTAGACAGACGCTTAACCATCTGAGCCACCAGGGAAGTCCTAAAGTTTATAAGGGCATAGTGTTAAACTGGTAAACTAGAGTCACCCAAACCTGTGTATTTTCTGCTTATGTAAAATTGATGTTAATTAGAAAACAGCAGAGAAGAATTAATTGGAAACCAAGTATGTCATATTATTACCACTTCCTGGGCATATTTTTAGATTACAATAGAAGGTATTCAGTATTTTCTTTAGAAAAGGTATACTACTCTGTGGGAAAATATAAATAACTTGGTAAAAACACAAACTAAATTGAGACAAAATTGAATTCATGTGTAAATTGTGCATTTAGAATGGACTGTATTCTATTATGCAGTCAACTGTAGTCTGTAACTGTAAAACATGGGGAAAAAGGTGTATTTGGAAAACTAATATTTTTTTCTGTTTACTAGGGTATCCACTGAAATAAATTCTATGTTGGTGCTAAAAGTTTCTTGGATCACATTTTTACTAGCTAAAGGTAAAGTCATTGTTACATGCTAACGTTTCAAATGTAATAATTGATCCTTCTTTTGAGTAAGCTCAAAATTTTAATTCAGTTCAATGTTCCTCCTCCTTACCTCCAGTTCTTGTGATTTTTTTAACTGTTAGCAAATTCATAATTCTGGTACTGGAAGCAACCTTGAAAATGTCTCATTTTACTTCTTTTTCTAATATTTTTTCATTCTTTCCTACTTTCCTGTTTTTAAGAATAATGTTACTGCTTTTATACTGATTTTATACAAATGATAAAGAATTCAATAATACAGTGAAATGCAAAGAAAATTAGAAAAATTACCCAGAACCCACCTAAAATAATAATCAAAATTATGTGTATGCACAAAATACATCTGAAATGACATGCTGATTAAAATAGATGGGTGGATGAGTGTATTCACAAGGAGATATAATTTTCTAAAAATAAGATCATATTATTGTGCTATTTAAAGTGTAAAAATTAATTTTACTCAAATTTTATAGAAGAAAATAAACAGAAAAGGAAGGAATTGCTTAAATTTATCTGAACGTCTTATCACTTAAGCAATATTATTTTCTAAAATATTTCTCAAGTGTTATGAAAACATTTAAGAGGTTGGAATCTCTCTTATATAACTTTGTGTTATAAGTTAAAGCGATATATATTAGTCTCCTCTGAAGAAAAAGAATCCTCTCCATGTCACCTTCCTGTTTCCTCCTTTCTGCTTTGCCTTTTTTTTTATCATCATTACATTATCCAAGATTATATTTATATTCTGTAATTATAGTTATCACACTAGTTTATCTCGTTTATGTGTTTAAATGAATTCTAAGCTTTTTGTCACTCCTATATCATAGCTTCTCCATTTCTGAGTTCTTTATTTTGATCTATCCTTAGCTGTCTAGATTTTACCATAGAGTTTTTCAAAAAAGCCTTTTGGTGCCATGTTTTCTATGTTTGGCCTGTTTATGAATCATGTCCTGAAGATTCTGCTCTTCACTTCAGAGAAATCTTAGCATGCTACATTTTAAGATATTATTCTGTTACATTTTGAGAACATCCACCATGCTCCCTGTTTATTGTCTTCTGTAATGTTATTTTAACCTTTGGTCTTTTTCTTATGTACTAACTATTTTTATTTCGAACTTTACTTCCGTTTTGAGCTAAACTATGTTTGTAATTGTTACTTGGTCTTGAGTTTTTCCTTACCTTGTCTAGCTCCTTGTTTTATGTAATTCGTGTTCTTTTGAGTTCTCAGTGCAAGGACTCAGGACATTTTCTTCTTTCTTTCTATCTTCAAGATGGGGTCCTCTATCCAGTTTTCCCCCTTCTCATATCATGATTCTATTTTTTAATTTTCTTTTTTATTTTCTCTAATATGTTTGCATAACTACTGTGTTTCCCACTCTCTTTCCATCCTTGTTGCTAGGACTTTATTTGGGCCTCTTTGACCTGATGTTCTGTTTTCTTTGATGTAGTGTGAATGCATTTCCCTTCACTCACTCTGCACTTTATCTGTGACTTGTGTTCTCCAAAGAGCTATTGTATGAAAGCAGTCTTTTTTTAAAAAAATTATACTTACTTTTAGTCAGAGGATGAGGGAGAAAGTCAGGACCTCATCTGGAATGATATGAGTCATTGTTCTGAGGTTTTTGTTAGAATGACCTGTAAAACAGGCACTTGTCCTGTTTGCATAAAAGGAGTGTGTTAGGATTCAGATTGTCCCCTGATTCAGTATATTATACTGGAGTCTTTGTGTTTGTCAGAGTTGGTGTAGCTGCTTACTTCCTCCGTTTTCCCCTCTCTCATCAGTGATACCTATTCCCTCTAAGTAAAAAGAGGGGAAAGATAAGGATGCTCTGAGTCATTATCTCTCAAATTTACTATTACTGGAACTTAACCAGTACGTATTTTTCTTTTCATTTTGTTAGGTATTGGAAGAGAGATTTTTTGATCTGACCTCACTCTACTATTTTTAACTAGCGGTCCTTGATATTCTTTACCTCTATGGCATTTCTTAACAACTTCTAAGTGTATTATAAACAAATTTTTGCACCATACCTAGGGATATAGAAAATGATTTTTAACATGCTCCTAGTGATTGTTGAATCATGAGTATGTGGATACACTCATGTCCACAATTTTTCCTGACTTAATATCTCAATCTCTACCTTAAAATGTGGACCATTTTTGTTTTCAGGACAAGTATTACAAATGGAAGATGATCTGGTGATCTCATTTCAATTAATGCTGTGTGTCCTTGACTATTTTATCAAACTCTCACCTCCTGCATTGCTCAAAGAACCATATAGTGAGTATTTTAATTTATACCCCTCCTACTTCATCATTCAAAGTTGTTTATTGACTTCTCCTACATCCAAAACATAGTTCTAGAGCCAAAGGAATAAAAAAGAAGTCAGACGTAGCCTCTGCTCTTAAGTAGCATAAGATATGGAAGAAGAGATTAGACAAGTAAGCAAGTTTTTAGAGTATATGGTTGAAAGTGGTCTGGGCCAAAATACAGCAAATACTATGGGAGTTTAGGAGATGAGAAAGTTTTTCCAGCTGAGAAAGACCAAGGAAGACCATTTCAAAGTGGTGGCATTTGAGTTGAGTGTTGAAGTGGTAGTTAGGGTTTGAGGGTTGTGGTAAGTTTGGGGAGGGCATGCCCAGTAGAGAGAAAATCAATAGGCAAGGAACAGATATGAACTAAACTGTATGGGAAAGGGTGGCCCATCCTATAGGAACAGATTAACTACATTTTTTTACTGGATGCCATAATGATTATGTGACTGATTTTTGTTTTCTGGCATGTGAACTGTAATTAATCCACTTCAGAGGATGATGAGATGGAAAGTGTAGTTAAATAATAACTTACTGAAATAATTAGATAGCATTAAGCAAAGATAAGTGTACTCATCTTAGAATGAAATTGCTTCTTTTGGTGGCATGTAGAGTAGGATTTTAAAAAACACTTGTTATACTACAGAAAAATGTGAACTTGACTTAGACTTAACTGATTCCTTGCTCCTAAAATGATAAAATATTAATAATACTAAAAATAATAGAGGACAGATCAAAACATGTAAGTCTCAAAGTATTGTCAAAGTGATTGAAAAGCTGAAGCCTAATTAATCTACATGAGCAATAACTTCATAGAAAAATGAAGTCTGGAGCAGAATTTTGAAAATGTGTTGAACATGATTTGACAGAAAAGGCAGGTCATTTAGCAGAAACCACATGCAAAATGAAAAAAATACAAAACAATATATTCAAAAACTTCCTGAATCTTTAAAAATTTCCTTTATATGCCTTTTCCTCACTTTAAAAATATGTTACAACTGTAATAAGTTGATGAAGAATGTAATTGTAGGTTGACAGCTTTTGTGCTTTTGGATAATCCAGATATTCAGTTAATTCTCCAAGTGCCATGTTAAAGGAGAAACCAGGATAAGGTATCGAACTGACGTCTATGGTAAACTTTTAATTAGCTTTTTATTAAGAAGAATTTCCGTGAACATAATTAAATCATATAATAAGCCCCAATGTATTTATCACCTGCCCTCAGGGTATAACTTTTGATCAACATAGTCCTATCTACTGCCCAGTTCTACGGCAATATTATTTTGAAGCACATTTTTGCATACTATTTCATCCTTATAAATTTCAATATATATCCCTGAAAGATAAAGTCTTTTTGAAAAGCATAATGACAATACCATTCTCATACCTAAAAACCAGTTAATATAGTGATTCCTTAATTCCACCAAATACCTAGTACGTGCCCATGTTTTCAATTGTTTTATAAAAGTAATTTAAAATGTTTATAGGTTGACTAAATCAGAATCTAAATAATATCTATACTTTGTGATTGATTGATACGACTTTAAGACTTAAAATATTCCTCCTCCATCTATCTTTCTCTTTTTTTCTTGTAATTTATTTATTAAATAATCAGGCGGTCTTTTCTGTTGACTTTTCCATGGTTTAATTTTTACTGATTGCATCCTATGGTATAGTCTAACATGTTCCTCTATCCTCTCAGTTTCTTTTTGGGCCTAGAGGCAGTTAATATTTTTTATACTTAGTCATCTAAAATCTCTTTAATAGCTCAACCCACATTCAGTTTGAATTGAAAATGCTCAGATTAATCCAGGGGATTTTTTTTCTAAAATCACAATTTAGTGTCACATTATTATATTTGTATGTTTATTTTTTTTAATCATCACAATTTTTATTGCTAAAATTTTTAAAACTTATTTTTATACTTTACCTCGAAAGTGAATCCATAAATAATGCTTAACATTCTTAAGACTCTTAAGAAAGGAAACATTTTTCCCCCCTTACCAACTGAGTAGAACACACTTAAAATTAGTTTATAAGTTGGCTATTTCCCTTGCCTTTTTCATATTTGTCTGTGGAGTTTTAGGTTTCTTTTTGGACCAGCTGGGGGCAGAAGAGAATAGGGATGGCAAAAACTATTACCAGTATATAATTTACAATAGATACTCAGTAAATAGATGAAGCTGTTAGCTTTTTCATGAAGCCTAATAAGTAAAAGTAGCAGAATGTTACCAAGATTATTTCCAACCTTCCAAGTTATAATTAGAATACTTCATTATTTTATACAGTGGAATGTACAATTGTTCTTATCTAATTTACCATTTTTACAGAAACAGCTGTAATACCTATTAATGGTTCACCTCGAACACCAAGGCGAGGTCAGAACAGGAGTGCACGGATAGCAAAACAACTAGAAAATGATACAAGAATTATTGAAGTTCTCTGTAAAGAACATGAATGTAATATAGATGAGGTAATTTAACTTCATGATTTCTTTAAAATAGTTACAGTAGATTTAGATGTAAGTTCTTCCTAACAATATATAATTCTTTCATGATGAGCTTGCTTTTTTGTAATTAGTGCCAACTCTTTTGCAGTAGCAAAATATTTAGAAAAAGTTTAATTTTCATATTCAGTTACTTTGATTTTAAAGAGAATAGTTCCCTCATTCTGGAATCACTGAAATGTACATGATTAAGGCAGTAGTTTTCAAATATATTTGTTCTTTAATTCTTCTGTGGTTATTGATACTCCTAATGTTTTAGAGTAAGCTGCTAAGAAAACCCTATTGTTTTGATTTTAGTGATAAGTGATACCAAGATTAAATTTCTGTTTGTTGTTTAGTTGCTAAGTTGTATCCAACTCTTTGCAACCCTGTGGACTATAGCCCACTAGGCTCCTCTGTCCATGGGATTCTCCAGGCAAGAATACTGGAGTGGGTTGCCATTCCCTTCTTCAGGGATCTTCCCAACGTAGGGATCAAACCTGCGTCTTCTGCACTGGCAGGCAGATTCTTTATTGCTAGCCACCAGGGAAACCCAAATTTCTGTTCAGTCTTATATAATTACTCTGTTTCTAAGTATCACACCAGATGTTAATGACTGGTAGAGGATACATTGAACACCCAGGAATTGTTTATCTTGTTAATAAAATCTGGAATGTTAGAACTGGAAGGAATCTTAGAATTAATGTACTCGGCCTCCTTTTACTAATGAGCAGACAAGCTTCTAGAGACTGATAGCTGATTACTAACAAAGTGTGCGCTTCGGAACATCTGCTACCAGTGCTGCTTTCACTGTGCCACGCTTTTTCTCTCATAGATTGTTATATTGCCCACAATTCACTGTATGAAATGTTGCATCTTTGAAATTTCTCGATAGACATATAGCTGTATCAACTTTACACATATAATATATGTGTAATCTTTTACTTTTCTAGAATAACATATTATCTTCACTAATAAGGTGACAAATGTAGTTGAAATTTTTTCTTTTTAACTCCAGTCTGCTGCTTAGTCCTTCAAGATAAAGAATATAAATAAAGGCAGCTTTCTAATTCCTGGTGGTTAAATCTCTGGATTTCAGAACTTCTTATATAATTGCTTGCCAAAAATCAGAAATAAATCATGTTTTTCCTTTTTATTTTAAATAATTCTTTCAGAATTTATGATGTAACAGTGACTTATAAAGAGTAGGTGATCAATAGCTTTGGTAATTTATATTAATTAATTTGATACTTTATATATTAAAATATGTAATATTATTTGCATATAACATTTATGATTATATAACTGTTGGTTAGTTATATTTATGGTCATGTCATTATTGGTTAGTCATACTAATTGGTTAAATAGAACTACCCATCTTATAATTATTCCAGTTAAGAGGGAATTAATTGGAAAACAATACTAAGTATTATAGAAGCTTAATTCTTATAGCTTATTTGTGAAGTAGAAGATAGGAACTTATTAATAGGCATATATTAAATTATTTCTACCTTAACAAGTACAGACTCCAAAGTTGGAAAAGGAAGTTATATGAAGAAAAGTAAGTTGCTTACAATTCTCTGACAGTTTGTCAGTATAGAATAGTCAGAGATATAATTCCAGGTTTTCCAAATATGGTCTTCATTATCCATGTTAAATGTAGGTGGGGGGGTTTGTATGAAACTGCGTAATTCCCGAACGAAGCATTTTCAATCAGTTTTGAAGAGAACTGTTAGGTATATGTATGTGAAATTATTTTCTTATAAAAGCAGGTCCTTTTCCTAAATTTGTGCTAAAATAATTGACTCAGTATACATTAAGTTTTATGATATGTGTATGAAATGGCCCAAAAATACTCTCTGGGGAGAAATCAGAGGCAGTGTAGAGAAGTTAAAGAGCCTTGGCTTTGATGCTAGGCAGATTGGGTTTCAGTTCCAGCTCTGTCGCTTCCTAGCTATGTAACTTTGGTCAGGTTGCTTAATTTTTTTGAGCCTCTGATCTTTTCACCACTTGTTAAATATGGGATTTTGAAGTTGGTGTCAATGGATTTTCTTCTTGTAAATCTCATTTCATTAACAACTCCCCCCTGCACCTCCATTTTAGGACCTGAAATCTGCCTCACATAAATTAAAATTGAATAATTGTATTAATCATAAATAAACATCACACTGAGTTGAATGTAACTTATTGATCAGAATGTCAGTTCACTCATTCTAGTATTAATAGCGACAGTCAAAAAACCAGTCAAAAGCAGTTAAAAAACCAGTTTTTTTAAATTTCAATGGTCATGTTGTAACTTTGTCTTTTTCAGGTGAAAAATGTTTATTTCAAAAATTTTATACCTTTTATGAATTCTCTTGGAATTGTAGCTTCTAATGGACTTCCAGAGGTAATCTGAATGAAAATGTAATAAAAAGTTAATATGTTTCGGGATTTTGGGGAGGGAAGAAGAGTTGTCTAAATTTCATAAGGTTACTTTACTATATATTAAATATTTTTCACTCAAGGAAAGAATCTAAGTAGAATTGTGGTGAATCAATTTTATATAGTAACAGAAAAACCCTTTGTAATATATGCTCAAATGTATATATAAACAACATTTTAACATTTGCACTAGACTTTGATTTGTACTGAAATTTTTCAAAAATCAAAATGTAGGCTTTTGAATTTCTAAATGCCTTAAATATTTAAACTAAATTCTGCAATCTAATTTATTCTGATTTTCTTTATTATGCTTCTTTAAGCATAGAAGCCTTGATTAATGCCATCAACATTATTGGCATTACTGAATTTTGGAGTATCCTTTTGAGTATTTTTTTTTTCTTGGCTGTACCATGCAGCTTGCAGGATCTTAGTTCCCCAACCAGGAATCAGATCTGGGCCCCAGTGGTGAAAGTACCAAGGCTTAACTACTGGACTGCCAGGGAATTTCCTCTTTTGGCTACTTAATTGGATATAGCTTTGGTTGAAATGACTGTGATTATATTGTAGACATGTTTTAACTTAGTGGTATGCCATCCATCTATTTCTTTTCACATTTTGCCTCAAATGTCTTGCTCTTCAGTGAGAACAGAACAGCTGAGAACTTTATGTGGTAACTTATGGGGAAAAGGATGCCTGAATGACGAAGAGCAAGTTCTGAATGGTGAAGCAGTGTTTTAGACACACCTAGCATCAGTCACCTGCATATAGGTTTCTCAAGAGGCAGGTCAGGTGGTCTGGTATTTCCATCTCTTTCAGAATTTTCCACAGTTTATTGTGATCCACACAGTCAAAGGCTTTGGCATAGTCAATAAAGCAGAAATAGATGTTTTTCTAGAACTCTCTTCCTTTTTTGACGATCCAGCAGATGTTGGCAATTTGATCTCTGGTTCCTCTGCCTTTTCTAAATCTAGCTTGAACATCTGGAAGTTCACAGTTCACGTATTGCTGAAGCCTGGCTTGGAGAATTTTGAGCGTTACTTTACTAGCGTGTGAGATGAGTGCAACTGTGCGGTAGTTTGAGCATTCTTTGGCATTGCCTTTCTTTGGGATTGGAATGAAAACTGATCTTTTCCAGTCCTGTGGCCACTGCTGAGTTTTCCAAATTTGCTGAGTACATCATGAGAAACGCTGGGCTAGAAGAAGCGCAAGCTAGAGTCAAGATTGAAGTGAAGTGAAGTGAAGTCGCTCAGTCATGTCCGACTCTTTGCGACCCCATGGCCTGTAGCCTACCAGGCTCCTCTGTCCATGGGATTTTCCAGGCAATAGTACTGGAGTGGATTGCCATTTCCTTCTCCAGGGGATCATCCTGACCCAGGGATCGAACCCAGGTCTCCCACGTTGTAGACGGACGCTTTACTGTCTGAGCCAGCAGGGATGTCCAGATTGCTGGGAGAAATATCAATAACCTCAGATACACAGATGACACCACCTTTATGGCAGAGAGTGAAGAGGACCTGAAAAGCCTCTTGATGAAAGAGGAGAGTGAAAAAGTTGGCTTAAAGCTCAACATTCAGAAAACGAAGATCATGGCATCTGGTCCCATCACTTCATGGGAAATAGATGGGGAAATAGTGGAAACAGTGTCAGANACTCGATGGACGTGAGTTTGAGTGAACTCTGGGAGTTGGTGATGGACAGGGAGGCCTGGCATGCTGCGATTCATGGGGTCGCAAAGAGTTGGACATGACTGAGTGACTGAACTGAACTGACTGAGCATCAGTCACCAAGACCGAAAGACATGAAATCAGAGAGCTAGATTGCTGATTCTGTGACCTGAGTTGGTAGCTAATCCTTGAATTAAGTAACTTATTTATTCATCAGTTACTCAGTGAGTGCTTAACACGTGCCAGGCATTGTGCTACATGTCATCATTGTAGAGATTTAACTCACAGTCATTGTCCTTATGATGCTAGTGGAAGAGAGAGACATACATAGAACATTACTAATAGGAGTCTACAAGAGTTTAATAGATGTGTACACAGGGTGTGGTGACATCTCAGAGGAGGAGTACCTAAGTCAAATCGGGCCAGGTAGATTTTGCACAAAATTCTTTGGAGATGATGTGATTTCTGAGCGGAGTAAGATTTATGAGAAGTAGCATTTCCAGGAGTTGGAAATTATAGATTCAAGGGCACAATGATATGTGATAGTATCGTCTGTTCATTGAACTCCAACTAACTCCTTAAAGTTGGGATACAGAGCAGGGACTGGTAAGACACGGCACTAAAGAAGCCAGAAGGAGCCGGATGGTGTATTACTGAGTCCTGTTACCAACTTACATATCAAAAAATACGGTATTTACAACCCTAAAGAATCATAGGCATTTGTAATTTTTTTCCCGTTGAAAGGATTACAAGGTTAGAAAATTCAAGATAAACTACATTATGAAGCACTAACGGCTACTAGTCAATAACCTGTTGATATTTAGTGCCTCACTGATACAGGGCAGGAACAATGATTAAACAAATAGGAATGCCTGCTTTGCCTAAAAAACTTATGCAGGCAAGCACAAAGTTTACATTTAAATGAATTTCTTCCTACTACTCCTTTTAGAATGCGATTTTAGTGCTCTCAGATTAGAAAGTCACAGGAGAAGGGATGTTAAATAATTGTCTACGAGGCATTGGTTTTTATATTATGATTGGAAAATTATGAACCCAGGACTGATAAAAGAACTATTGATTCTAGCATTTGGAAAAGTGTCTGAGATTGGAAATAAATTGTGCAAGTATGTTAATTAAGCTAACTAATTGAGGTTATATGCCCAAGATATGTTACTAAAGAAAGCCTGAGTAAACCAAAGGATTTAGAAAAGATAGGCAAGATTTGTTAGTGTTTGAAAAATTATTTTATATTGTTAAGTGGAGTAGAAGATTAAAAGTGGAAGATGTATAGAATGGAGGATCTTGGCAATTAAGTGGTTATATATCTATTTTTATCTACATTTCCATCTCAGTATTGTTTTGTAGCATTGGTGATTCTTGTCTAGATAAAGTATGGGATATATCCATAAAACAAGATTTAAAATTAGAGTTGAAAAAAGTGTGCAATTTTTGCACTAAAATACCTCACTTTTAGATATATGCCTTTGTTTATATTGCATGTGAAGTCTATGTAATGTAGAACTAGGTGATATTCTAGGTACAAAAATTGTTTAAATATGTATACTGAGATATAATGGCATGAAAAGGATAATCATCAATATTTTTTGGTTTTTGAGGTGGAAAATCTCTCTAAACAATATGAAGAAATTTACCTTAAAAACAAAGATCTAGATGCAAGATTATTTCTGGATCATGATAAAACTCTTCAGGCTGATCCTACAGACAGGTATTAAACATGATATATTATTATTTGTTGATATGCTGGCTCATTTTTTAAAAACTTAATAATACCAAAGTATATTCTCTTGAATTGTTGTATAGAATCCTAAAATAGGAATGATTAAGATAACTGCAGACAAACCTATGAGATATTATAGGTTCCATTCTACATCATTGCAATAAAGCAAATACCATAATAAAGCAAGTCACACAAATATTTTTAGTTTCCCTTCGCATGTAAGAGTAACACTTACATTGTACTATAGTCTGTTAAATGTGCAATAGATTTATATCCAAAAAAATGATGTACATACCTTAATTTAAGAACACCGTATTGCTAAAAATGGTAACTGTCATCTGACAATGCAGGATTACAAGCCTTCAATGTTTTAAAAAACCAATTCTGCGAATCATAGTAAAGCAAAGTGCAGTAAATTGAGATATGCTTGTACAAAAATTTTGAATGATTGCATGATTAATTTTATGTCGTTAAGCATGAAATCGTTTAATATTGGCTAAAATACATATATGTAAATTTAGAAAATTAAACACAGGTAAAATGTTTCTAATTTTATTTAAGCCAAAGTAAATTTTGGAAGGCATAATGATTGAAAAACTTGAGCTCTGATGTTTTATAATACTGAACAACTTGGCTAGTAATATCATCAACATCTAACATTCTAGAGAAAACAAGCATCTAACTTTCACTTTCAGAAAAATTCTTAATGATTGCACACCTGTTTGTCTGTAAACCTAGTGGAAAGAAACCTAACTTTAAAAAGATGATGAAAAAAGAAATTTTATTTGTGTAAGCAGCTTTTGGATCATCTATTTCCTTTAACTTCTGTTATTTACTTAACCATTTTGTATGATGTCATGAGGCAACAGAAGGTATTATACTGCTTTTTTGACTCATAAAGCCCAAGTTGTAAAATTTCAGTCTGAATTACTTTGCTTATCACTATTTAGTTTTGAAATGCAGAAAACACCACGAAAAAGTAACCCTGATGAAGAGGTGAATATGATTCTTCCACAGACTCCAGTTAGGTATGACTTTTCTTACTTTTGATTTCATTATAATTATTTAATCTGCTTTATAGTGCTTCAGGTTTAATCATTTGTGAGGAAAAGACATTAAAAACGGTTCTAGTCCTTCTGGGATATATACAGAGCAAATGATAACACTTTTCTCTTTTTTATTTACTAAAATGGAACACATTCTCATTCTAGGTTATACTCCTTAAGGGCAGACAGACCTATGTTTCATAATCATATTGTGGGCAATTAGTAGTGCATCTGGCACACAAAGAGCACTCAATATATACCTGTTACATGTATGTACAAATATATAGTGCAGATGTATTTCTCTCTGAAATTATTATTTCTCACAGCATCCCGTTCTTCCCTTCATAGTGTGTATCACAATTTATAATTATGAATTCATCTGTGTATTTACTTGTTTCTGTCAAACATGATAACCTTTAAGTTTATACTGCAATGGACCATGACTTTCTTGTTCACCATTAAATTAAATAATTAGGACCTAAGATAATACTTGATACAGAGTTACCAATCATTAATTTTTTCAAATGACTACATACACATATAAAAATGAATTCTTGTTTGAATACAGTAATAGACTTAGACTTGGCACAAAAGGGACTTTATGAAGTGATGTTTGAACTGAATTTTGAAACATGTAAGTTTGTGTCACAGAAGACCAATAGCATGTGCAGAGGAATGGACATACGAAACAGCCCAATGTGTCAGGGGAACTGTAAGCAACTTTGTACTGACGGACTAAATGGGAAGATGAAATGGCAGAAGAGGAGGGTGGGTACTCGGTCACGAAGGGCCTTATTATTATTCCATACTCAGAAGTTTGGACTTCAGCTTGTGCAGGATATAATCTGTTGCTATACATGGATTAAGCAAGGGTAGGATAAAATCAGACTTGGTTTTTGAAAATTCACATGATAGTCACCTGTGAAGAGAGGGACTGAGGAGGGTGTGGTGAGAAACAGAGAGACCTATCAATCTGGTTCTTAACCATGGGTGCAAATTAGATAACTTGAGGACTTTTTTTTTTTCCCCCAAAGTACATATGCCTTGATCCTGCTGCCATAGACATAGTGAGTCAAAATCCCTGTCAAAATCCTGCATTGCAGTAATTCACTTGAGAGATGCTGAAGATCTAAACCGAAAGATAGGTAGTGGGAATGAAAGAATAAGAACAGATTTGATAAACAGTTGATGAATTCAAATTTAGAATATTATTCGTAAGGAATTTATGGAACATGAAGAAAATAATGTAATAAGTAGTAGGATATTAGGATCTTACATAATAGATTTGGGAATCTTCAGGGAGAGTTAAAACCAGAAAAACAGATGAGGTTTTCTGAAGTGAGGGTTGTAATAGCAAGGATTGATGACCAAGGACTGAACACCAAGAGTGCTAGAATTTAAGGACTGGATAGAAGTTAGATTAAAAAGAATGAGAGGTGTGATTGGGGAGGCCAGAGAGTAGAGCCAAAGAAGCCAAGGGAGGGAGGGAGTTTCAGAAAAGAGCAAGTGTTTTAGAGCGTGAGATGTCTCAAGAAAATCAAGTATCAGACCGAATAAGAAAGATCCTTTGGTTTTAGCAGTTGGTCACTTATGACTTTAGTCATTGTGGCTTAAGGAATTAGTACAACATGTCATAGAAGCGTTATGTTTAAAAGTCGAGGAATTGTAGCTGTCAGTTTTGAGAGGCTTCACTAAGAACCAAACGTGGATTATTAAATAATATTTAAGGAACCTTTCAGCCATAAACATTCTACAGCTTTTTGCATCTTTAAACAGTGCATACGGAGTAGCAGTGTACTTCTACTCCAAAATTGGATTATTAATATTTACCATATACCCCCAATACACACAAAATTATAAGAGATTGACCTACATTTACATTTTAATAGTGATGACTTCTGAAATCATGTATGCCTTCATCTTAAAGATCTCTGTAAAAGAGAGTCACTTGGTTCTTTACTTGTTATTAAATATCTTAGTCTTTATTTGACTAGTTTTAATATTTAATTGTAATAATGTTTGCTTAAAATATTACCATTTTGATGCCCTTTTGTCCTTAAAACAATCTCATTACTTTTATCAATTGTTTTATTGATATATAGTTTTCTTAGTAAATAAGCATATCTGTTTTTTAATTATAAACATATCATGAACATATCAATTCTTAAAGATCTAACTAAAATGTTAATTCCTTATAAACAACAGTACACTAAGGGATTTGTAAAGTCTTATTTCAGAGAACTTAAAGATTAACAAGAGACAATGAGATTGAAGATAAGTGTAATTTATGACATAGATAAAAGTCATTTGTTCTTTTTGTTACTTCATTTCTTAACATTTCTTTATATTTTTTCCTAGGACTGTTATGAATACTATCCAACAATTAATGATGATCTTAAATTCAGCAAGTGATCAACCATCGGATAATCTGATTTCCTATTTTAATGTAAGCCATATGTGAAACACTTTATTATGATATCTTGGCAAACAAATTTGAAATTAGAAGTTAAAATACTGTTTTTTTAAACACCCATTTCCCAATAAGTTGTCTATTATCTTATTTCTTGCTTTTCTTTTTAACTCTCCAAATTAGACATTAGTAGTAGTAGTGTTTTATTTGGACAGTGTTATTTTCAGATTTTCTGCTGTGTACTGTTTATCTTGCTCACCATTCTTTCTTGCAGCTTAGACCTCTCTTCCATTTTTATTTTCTTCTTTCTTCAGATACATCTTTTTTTTTTAATTGGAGAATAATTGCTTTACAATGTTGTGTTGATTTCTGCCGAGCAACAATGTGAGTCAGTCATAACCATATGTATATCGCCTCCCTCTTGAGCTTCCATGCCCCCATAAATCTTTTAATAATTCCTTTAGCGAGAGTTAGTTTGATATGAGTTTACAAGCCTTGTGTTTTATTTCTTGTCTTAAAATAACTTTATTCTTATTTTTTTGTGAGGCCGTTTACCTGGATCTGCTATTTTGGGTTGACCTTTGCTTTCCTTTGGTAGTTTGAGGGTATTACTTTACTACCTCCTGACTCTCATTGTTGCTGATAAGATGTTTTCTGTCAATTCAGATGTTGTTTCTTTACAGTTAATCTGTCTTTTCCCGCTGGCTGCTGTTAAGATACTTCCTTTGAATGTGACATTAGATAGGAGTTAATATTTGTCATATCTCTGCAGTCTTTTTTATTTAGCCCATTTTCATTTATTTTTACTGTATGGCCCCGTGTGCATTACAGTATATACTCCTGATAGACCCTGAGTTTGATATCTGAAAGGCACCTGCTACCCTCCCTCCCCTTAGAAAAAGGGAGTGAGAAAGAAAGAGAATGAAAGCTAGTGTTGTATTGCATGCTTGTTCCTTTCCTCCTTTAAAATTAGATGAGGCTTGGGCCTGACTGAAAGGCTCCTCTGTGGAAGCTGGATGAGGCTTGAAGACTTATTAAAGTCTGGCTTATCCAGTAACTGTGTGCTTTGTTTGGTTAACATTCTATTTAATATCATAAGCTGCCTGTGGTTTTGTCATTGTCTTTGTTGCCTTCTTGCTTATATTCCCCCCCAGGGATTAACAAAGTATTTTTCTGTCATCATATTCATAACTGTGTTGGCTCAGAACTGATTTTCTTTGTCCAATTTGCATAAACTTGTTTTTATTTTTGGGTAATTTGTAGCGCAAGAATAGTTCCCAAACATAAGTACTCAGTTACTTAGAACTTTTAGAAGGGATAATGATATAAGTAAAAAGAATGAAAATATCTGTTTCCTTAAATATTGTTTTTGGTATTTCCTCCAGCATTTAAAGTATGTAGGACCTCTTTTTTATTATAAACTATTTCTATTGAGCAGAAAATTCTGCCTCAGAGATATTTTCCAGAACTTAGTTTAAAGTTTAACATTAAATGGAGTGCAACAGTTTGACTGCAAAGTTTTGTGTACACTACAAATTGCCTGTCTCAGAGGGGGCATATCTTAAAAATCATTAAATTTTTCTCTGAATTTGTTTCTTGGTTTCTTCATTTTAAAAATCAGTGCCATCTTTCCTTCCTTGTGTAAGTAAAATATTAGAAGCTGTAGACATTTTTTTCTTACCAGTTTTATTGAGATATGATGGACATATTGCTTTGTATAAGTTTACACATACAGCATAGTGACTTGACTTACATACATCATGAAATGATGACCTCAGTAAGTTTAGTTAGCATCCATCATCTCATTTGGATGCAAAATGAAAGAAACTGAAGAAAATTCTTTTCCTTGTATTGAGAACTCTTTGGATTTACTCTCTTAACAACTTTCATGTATAACATACAGCATTGTTAATTATATTTATCATATTGTGTGTTACATCCCTAGTGCTTATTTATCTTATAACTGGAAGTTTGTACCTTTTGTCTGCCTTCATCCAGTTCCCCCTCCCACCATCCCCTGCCTCTAGTAACTACAAATGTGATCTTTTTTCTGAGTTTGTTTGTCTTTGAAGTATAATTGACCTGCAAGACTCGGTTAGTTTCTGGTGCACAGTATAGTGATTCAGTATTTCTGTACATCTCAGAATGATCACCACAGTAAATCTAGTTACCTTTTGTCTCCATACAAAGATATTACATAATTATTGCCTGTATACCCCACACTGTACATTTCATACCCATAACTCATGTATTTTGTAACTCGAAGTTTGTGCCTCTTAATCTTCCTCACCTGTTTCTCTCTCTACCCACACCCTCCTTTCTGTTTGTTCTCTATGTCTATGATTGTTTCTGTTTTGTTACATTTGTTCATTTGTTTTATTTTTTAGATTTCATATATAAGTGAAATCATATAATAGTTGCTTTCTTTGTCTGATCTACTTCATTTAGCATAATATTTTCTACATCCATACTTGTTGTCACAAATGGCAAGATTTCTTTCTTCTTTATGGCCAAATAACATCCCCTCATAGGGAATGGGTCATCCCTCATAGCTAAGTCGGTAAAGAATCTGCCTGCAATATAGGAGACCCGGGTTTGATTCCTGGGTCAGGAAGATCCCCTGGAGAAGGAAATGGCAACCCACTCCAGTATTCTTGCATGGAGAATCCCATGGACAGAAGAACCTGGGAGGCTACAGTCCATGGGGTTGCAAGAGTTGGACACAACTTAGTGACTAAACTACCACCAAATAATATTCCATTGTATATATATATTACACACACTTATATGTGCTGTGCTGTGCTTAGTTGCTCAGTCATGTCTGACTCTTTGTGACCCCATGGACTGTAGCCCGCCAGACTCCTCTGTCCAAGGGGGTTCTCCAGCAGGCAGATAACATACAGCAGTGGTAAAGATACCATCTGAGCCACCAGGGAAGTCCAAGAATACTGAATTGGGTAGCCTATCACTTCTCTAGGGGATTTTCCCCATCCAGGAATCGAACCGGGGTCTGCTGTATTACAGGTGGGTTCTTTTACTAGCTGAACTACCAGGGAAGCCCATATACCTGTATCAGTTCAGTTCAGTTCAGTTGCTCAGTTGTGTCTGACACTTTGCAACCCCATGGACTGCAGCGTGCCAGGCTTCACTGTCCTTCACCAACTCCCAGAGCTTACTCAAACTCACGTCCATCAGGTCAGTGATGCCATCCAACCATCTCATCCTCTGTTGTCCCCTTCTTCTGCCTTCAATCTTTCCTAGCATCAGGGTCTTTTCCATTGAGTCAGTTCTTCATATCAGGTGGCCAAAGTATTGGAGTTCAGCTTCAGCATCAGCCCTTCCAATGAATATTTAGGACTGATTTCCTTTAGGATGGACTGGTTGGATCTCCTTGCAGCCCAAGGGACTCTCAAGAGTCTTCTCCAACACCACAGTTCAAAAGCGTCAGTTCTTCGGTGCTCAGCTTTCATTACAGTCCAACTCTCACATCCATACATGACTACTGGAAAGACAGGGCCTTGACTAGATGGACCTCTGTTGGCAAAGTAATGTCTCTGCTTTTTAATATGCTGTTTAGTTTGGTCATAACTTTTCTTCCAAGGAACAAGTGTCTTTTAATTTCATGGCTGCAGTCACCATCTGCAGTGATTTTCAAGCCCCCCAAAATAAAATCTGTCACTGTTTCTCCTGTTTCTCCATCTATTTGCCATGAAGTGATGGGACCGGATGCCATGATCTTAGTTTTCTGAATGTTGAATTTTAAGCCAACTTTTTCACTCTCCTCTTTCACTTTCATCAGGAGTCTCTTTCTTTGCTTTCTGTCATAAGGGTGGTATCATCTGCATATTTGAGGTTATTGATATATCTCCTGGCAATCTTGATTCCAGCTTGTGCTTCATCCAGCCCAGTGTTTCTCATGATGTACTCTGCATAGAAGTTAAATAAGCAGGGTGACAATATACTGCCTTGACGTACTCCTTTCCCTATTTGGAATACCTGTATACCACATCTTTATCTATTCATCTATTGATGGGCACCTAGGTTGCTTTCATTCTTGGTTATTGTCAATAATACTGCAGTGAACACAAGGGTACATAAAATTTTTTTTAAATTAGTGTTTTCATTTTCTTCATATAAATACCCAGAAGTGAAGTTGCTGGATTTTATGGTATTTCTGTTTTTAATTTTTTGATGAGTCTCCAAATTGTTTTCTATAGTGGTTGCACCAATTTAGATTTCCACCAGTAGTGTACAAGGGTTACCTTTTCTCTACATCCTCACCAACACTTATTATTTGTTCTCTTTTCGATAATAACCATTAGACAGGTGTGAGGCGATATCCCATCATGGTTTCGATTTGCATTTCTCTGATGATTAGCCATTTCTCTTTGAGACCCCATGGACTGTAGCCCTCCAGGCCCTTGTGTCCATGATATTCTCCAGGCACAGATACTGGAGTGGGTTACCATGCCCTCCTCCAGGGAATGATCAGAGTTGTTAAGCATCTTCTCTTGTGATTGTTGGCCATTTGTATACCTTCTTTGGAAAGACGTATATTCAGTTCTCTGCCTCTTTTTTAACCAGCTAGTTTTTTGTTTTGTTTGTTTGATATTGAGTTGTATGAGTTCTTTGTATGTTTGGCTATTAACTGTTTATCAGATATATCATTTGCAAATATCTTCTCTTATCCTGTAGGTGGCCTTTTCTTTTTGTTGTTAGTTTCCTTTCCTTTACAGAAGCTTTTTGCTTTGAAATAGTTCCACTTGTTTATTTTGCTTTTGTTACCTTTTTTGGGGGAGTCAGTTCCAAAATATCTCCAAGACTAACGATAGGGAGTTTACCATCCATGTTTTCTTCCAAGGGTTTCATGGTTTCAGGTCTTATGTTCAAGTCTTTAGTCCATTTTGTGTTAATTTTTGTGTGTAGAGTAAGATAGTGGTATAATTTCAGTTTTTTGAAACTGGTTTTCCAGTTTTAGCAGCACAGTTATTAAAGAAATTGTCCCATTCCTTACTTTATATTTTGTATTATTGGCTCTTTTGTGGTAATTAATTGATCATATGCATGGGTTTATTTTGGAGCTCTCGGTTCTCTTCCATTGATCTGTTTTTATACCAAAGCAAACTGTTTTGATTACTGCTTTGCAGTATAGTCTGATGCCTCCAGCTTTGTTCTTCTTTCTCAAGATTGCTTTGGCTGTTTGGGGTCTTCTGTGGTTCTATATACAGCTGCTCTACTCTGTTAAATACCTTGAAATTTTGACAGGAATTTTTTGAATCTGTAGATTGCTTTGAGTAGTATGAATATTTTAACAATATTAATTTCCTTGAGCATGCAGTACTTTCATTTGTGTCTTTTATTATTAGCTGTTTTTCTTTGGTATCAGTTGTAAAATCTATGAGGCTGTTTTTTAATGGCTAAGGGAAGGGCTAACAAATCTTTCCTAACTTGCCAGCAGGAAATTTAGATAATAGGGGTTTTTTAGTTGTAGTCTAGTAGTTTCTGGTCCCTATCATCCCAGAATGGAATGCTTTATATTTCTCATATTTTCAGTAGTTGTATTTACTTATTTATTGTGAAGTGTTTTTATAGTATAAACAATCGAAATTAATAAGTCATGCTATTATAGAACAGAAAGTGTTAATTCTCTGGTTAGACAGTATCCTCTATCTTAATTTCTATTTTTCCTTCTTAAAGAATTGTACAGTGAATCCAAAGGAAAGTATCCTGAAAAGAGTGAAGGATATTGGGGACATCTTTAAAGAGAAATTTGCTAAAGCTGTGGGACAAGGATGTATGGAAATTGGATCACAGGTAACTTGAACTCATTTTGATGAGTACCACTGTATAGTAAATAATTTCAAATGCAGCATCTATCCAAGTTATGCAAATGCTATCTAATAGTATAAAATTTTGGCATTTATCATATCCTAGTCAGCTGTGTATGATGCTATTTGGAAAAAACTTTATGAGCTAGCTCTCCTTACTCTATTACAGAAACCAAAAAGAAACATGTAGAAAATTTTAGAAAACTTATGTAAATTTTAGAAAGTACAAGTAAAAATCAAAATCTTATTGATATTAAGTTTTTGGTGTATATTCTTTAACTTTTACACATATGGAATATTATGTATACACATACTTATATGAATGGAATATTATACATGGCATTTATTAGTGGTATTATTGAATGATGTTACTTTTACTATTGCTGTTATTATTTCAGAAAGTCTAAAACTAATATTTGGCAAGAGAATGGGCTCTGGATCCGAGCCCTGGTCTCATATCTGGCTCTTTCATATATGAGCTGTCAGGTTTCTATATTTGCTTTACTTTGTGGCATTACTAAGGTAATATATAAAATATATTTGAAAACTGTAATCTACTATACACATTTACTTTAGTGTAATGAGGTTATATTTTGATACCATCTGTATTTTAAACAATTATATTTAAAAGTTCTTTTGGTCATAATTTGGAATGAAGGATTATGGTGTATATTTGTGTTTAGTTAAAATTGGACTGTTTTTTAAACTAATGGAAACTAGTTATTTGATTAAAACTTTTTGCTGATAAGATCCTTTAGATCTGATTTTTGCCTTTGCCAGCTTTATGGAAAGGTACTATTCTCTTAATCCTGGAGAGCTATCTTAAATACATGTACTAGGTCACAGATGTGTTACATTCATGTGTAAAATGGTTAGAACAGTACCAGGTTCCCCACTGGCTCAGATGGTAAAGAATCAGTGTGCAATACAGTGGACTCAGGTTCAGTCCCTCGGTTGGGAAGATCCCCTCGAGAAGGGAATGGCTACCCACTCCAGTATTCTTGCCTGTAGAATCCCATGGACAGAGGAGTCTGGTGGGCTACAGTCCATGGCGTTGTAGAGAGTTGGACATGACTGAGTAACTAACACTAACATATAGTATATTCTTAGTACATATATATCTGTTATGATGTAGACTGAAGTAGGAGTGTAGGAAAACCATATACTGGACCCCTGCTCTTGAAAATTTATCAGGAATGTGAAAACCATCATTATATGGGGTCGCAGAGAGTTGGACTCAACTGAGTGACCAGTACCTTCAGTTTCCTCAGTTTTAGACAGGCTCGCTTTTGTGCTCTCTTGGTAGCCATATTTCTAAGAAGGGTCAGAGATGTGTCTCAGGGCAAAACTTTTTAAAAATTAGTAATTGTTATGTTTTCTAAAATAGTGGGATCTGATTTTTTTTTACTTGTTTATTTGTAGCGATACAAACTTGGAGTCCGATTGTATTACCGAGTAATGGAATCCATGCTTAAATCAGTAAGTTTAAAAGAATATAATAGAAAAAAAAATTAATTGCTAATGCAAAGAAGGCTTCAGTTAATTTTTTAAATCTGTTTTAGGAAGAAGAACGATTATCCATTCAAAATTTTAGGTAAATCTTTGTTTTAGTAAAACAATTTCTTTTTTTTTTAATAAAAGTAAATGTTACAAAAATCATTCTTTTTTTCCTTTAGCAAACTCCTGAATGACAACATCTTTCATATGTCTTTGTTGGCATGCGCTCTTGAGGTTGTAATGGCTACCTATAGCAGTAAGTTAAATTTTAGTAAATAAACATTCTAGTTCAATTAAAGTTTTAAAAAACTTATCTGAGGTGTTGTGTGGTTTTTTTTAGGGGGGTAGGAGATGGAGAAGTTAAGGAGAAGAAATGCATATTTTAGATCATTATACACGAAAGAGTGTAATTGGTCACCTTAGAACGGCTTGTGAACTTGGATTATTTCAGATCATCTTGGGAATACTTTCACAAGGCCTCTATTTGGGTCTATACTGAATCCAGGAAATGTACTTGTTAACCCCCTTTTGAAGACTTAGGAGATTGTAAAATTCCTGAGAAGTACTATTGAGCAGCTTCCACTGATAAGGAAGCACGGCCACATATATATATATTCAGTGGTTATGAGACCAAAGGTTGGAACTGAAATCTGCCAGATAAGTGGAACAGAGGCACCAATGGTGGTTTTTTAAAATACAATTTTCAACATGTATTATTACTTTGCAAATAATCTTGCGACTGTCAAAAAAGTTTTGTTTGTAAAAAACAAAAGAAAAAAATTTGTCTAAGGATACAAATATATTACATAACTAATATAACCAAGAAATGCACAATTGAAACAGATTTTTCTAAGCAAATTATCAAAATCTAAACAATTACTTCCCCTGTTTATCAATGATTAATAAGACAGTTAAAATGGATATGCCAGTGCATTACTGGTTGGATGTTAAGCCTGTCCCTGATACAAGTTGAGAATATTTAAACCTTTGAAAATTTGATATAAGGTATGAGCCTTCTGTCTAAAAGAGACATACATGCATATGCCCTCAGACTTGGGAAGCCTATTTCCTAGGAGTCTGTGGACCCCAGAATAAAAAATTCTGTTTTAAATAAAATTCTTTTGTTTAGCTTTTCTACTGTGTTTTAATTTTTTGTTTAATAAAACCTTTGAACTGAAAAATAATGTAATTCAAGACTTTCTGTTTCATTCCTAAGTTATGTTTTTCTTTCATTTTTAGGAAGTATGTCTCAGAGCCTGGATACTGGGACAGATCTATCCTTCCCATGGATTCTGAATGTATTTAACTTAAAAGCTTTTGATTTTTACAAAGTGATTGAAAGTTTCATCAAAGCAGAAGCCAACCTGACCAGAGAAATGATTAAACACTTAGAACGATGTGAACATCGAATCATGGAGTCCCTTGCATGGCTCTCAGTAAGTAACTAGCTAAAATGGTTAAAGATATTCATATGCATATGGATAACAGTTATCTCTTAGTGAGATATATTTGTTAAAATTTACCTCGAGCAAATATGCAATTTAATGACTAATGTGATTTCCAAGTAGAGCCCAAGAATCAAGTGGAATATTATCAATAGAATGGTGTCTTTGAGCTCTCTAGACTATCTCATATAGGAAATTATTATGAATTGCTTTTCTTAAAGCTTGGCACTTCAAAATAAAGCAGAATTCTTTAAAGTATTTGGGAACTTTATTTAAAGTAGGAGTGTCATGTTTGAAAATTTAAAATGTCTGGTCTTAAATTTCAACAGAATAATTTTTAAAAAATAATTTAAAAAAATCATCTATTGAGATGATTAAGAGTACAGATTTTTATTTCAATTTAATTTGATTTTTTTTTGTCCCATTGTTAGATAGTCTAAAATCTACACAGATGTAGTTATTGCTTATAGCATTGTATGGGCAAAAAGAATATTCTAGGTAGTCTATTTATAGCATATAAGCTATTGATAAAGCTTTATTTAAAGAAAGGTTATATTTCCTATGTAGTAATAATAAAACATTTATATGAAGTTCTTCTGTTATGCTCTTTAAGTCTTCATAGTTGGGCAATACTTTGTTAATCATCAGGTTTGTAGATTGATATCAGTTGGTTTCTTTTGACACTATTGCATGCTGAGCTTACATCTTTTCATTTATATCAGCATATAGAAATGATAGTGAAAAAATTAAGGCTTTCATTATATTAGAATCTTAATCTTCATGTAAACATAGTTTTAAATTTTTTTATATTTTAAAAAAGTAATGGCTAAGAGATAACTTGTTTCTTCATGCTTTTCTTGTATTGCTGTACAGACAGAGTGGATAGAAAAAGAGGGAAGTAGGGGAAGTTGATAGACATTGTATTGCTATAATTGAATTGGGTAAGTCTTTTATACAAAAGCTTCTGCTTTGTAAAAAAAGGAGTAGTTAGGATAAAACTCTCAGAATCTGGGGGTTCAGTGAAAGTAGCAAAAATAAATACATAGATCAATAAATGAAATAAATAGAGTACTTTTCAGAGGGTGCCATGCCCGCTTTTCCTAGAAATTGAAATCAAGACATTACTGTATCATCTGAAAGTGACTATTCTTATTTCTTTTAGAGAACTTTATTTCTATCGATACGCATCTACTATATGCCTTGCATTGAGGTAGATATTGTGAAGATATAGAAAAGACACGAGCTCTGAAAATTATGGAGGAAGTAGTAGAAATTTGCTGTTGAAAATTGCTTGTGTTCAAGCCTGTTTAGTTCAGTTACTGGTATTCTAGGATTCTAAACAATATTCCTTTATTTCTGAGAATTTTTGGAGGAAAAGTAACATGCACAAAGTCTGGTCAAGGGTAAAGTCTTTTAATAATAGAGTAGTGTGGACTTCATAAGCCTCTGAATTTAAATTCTAACTTTGGTATTTCTAGGGGATGAAATTATAGACTACTTTTAGTGTTTGAATTTTCAAAAAATCAATACATACTGCTGTTTTAATCATAAACAGAACAGAGTGGTGGTGGGTAACTATGACCATAAGTCATGCCACACAACATAATATGTGAGTCTTTCCTCTGAGAATAATTAACACTTCAGAGCGTAGGCATACCATAGATAAATTTGAGCTTTCACAGACTGTAGGATTTTTTTCTTTATTGAAGTATAACGTATATATAGAAAAGCATATATCACAAGTTGTAGTACAAAGGATTTTTTACAAATAGAATGTACCCACATTACTAACATATAGATCAAGAATCAGAGCAATTCAGCACACCTATGATACCAAAATCCAGGTCAAGAATCAGAGCAAACCTGCTTGGTTTTTTTGTTTCTGTATTACAGTCAGAATCTTTCATTGAACTGAAGATATTTATGAGAACATACTCAGAGGGAAACATCAAGTGAGATACTACTTACTTTACTCATTGGTAATTTAATGAAAGAAAGAACATAATTGTATTTTTAATGGTTACATGGGAAAAGGGTTGAGTACCATTACTGCACAGTCTTGAGAAATACTAAATTAAGAACAGAATAACTTTAAGAAGGCATAAGCACACTTCTTTTTTTCTTTTTTATCCCAGAGAGATTAACAGGCAATATATGAATATAAAATGCTAAACAATCTATTGAAAACCTAGTGAAATCTTGTCCTCTGGAAATCTGGAAGATTAGGGGTGGTTTAAAATGAACCATGCCTAAGCATTGGGCCAAATGACTTACAGACATTTAGGCCTCTTAAATCTGTTAAGCAGTTTATCATGCCAGTAGATGATAAGGTGAGATTTGTTATTTTACTTTCAGTATGTTCAGACTGTGTTGGATTTTTTCAGTAAAATCTTCGTAAACCAAAATAGACCAGGTAGTTTATTCTCTAAATGATCTTTTTTGTGGACTTCTGTAGATTTTTTCTCTTGATCTACCCACATCTGTGGCTACCTTAACACTATTTCTCTCACAGCCACCAGAGAAATTTTTTATAAATGCAGAACAACTCTCATGATGCTGATTCCTCAGATGAAAAATCTTTTGTAGGGAACCTGTGCCTCTGGTAATATGGAGGGAGACCATACCATATGACTCCTCACAAAAAAATACAACTATAAAACCTGTGCACACTCAGTTGTGCCTGACTCTTTGAGACCCCATGGACTGTAGCCCACCAGGCTCCTCTGTCCATTAGATTTTCCAGACAAAAATACTGCAGTGGATTGCCATTTCCTTCTTCAAGGGATCTTCCTGACCCAGGGGTCGAACCCACAGATTCTATGCCTCCTGATTTGCAGGCAGATTCTCTTCCACTGAGCTACCAGAGGAATTGCCTGAAGTAACTGACCTTTTAGAGAAGACAGCTGAGTTAAGAAATGGAGTAAGGGTGCTGTGGGTTAAGAAATGTAGTAAAGGTGCTGTGGGCCTGGATAGGAAGCTTTTAGCCTGGGGCTGGGAGGTATAGGAGGAAGCGAAATGGCTGTCTGAGGAGGCCTTACAATAGCTGTGAAAAGAAGAGATGCAAAGCAAAGGAGAAAAGGAAAGATATACCCATTTGAATACAGAGTTCCAAAGAATAGCAAGGAGAGATAAGAACGCCTTCCTCAGCGATCAGTGCAAAGAAATAGAGAAAAACAACAGAATGGGAAAGACTAGAGATCTCTTCAAGAAAATTAGAGATACCAAGGGAACATTTCATGTAAAGACGAGCTCAATAAAGGACAGGAATGGTGTGGACCCAACAGAAGCAGAAGATATCAAGAAGAGGTGGCAAAAATACACAGAAGACCTGTACAAAAGGGATCCTCACGA
Source organism: Redunca redunca (assembly GCA_006410935.1). Taxonomy (NCBI): domain Eukaryota; kingdom Metazoa; phylum Chordata; class Mammalia; order Artiodactyla; family Bovidae; genus Redunca; species Redunca redunca. The sequence continues at coordinate 59,336 of SJYQ01095222.1, forward strand.
CCCAGATAATCACAAAGATGTGATCACTCACACTCACCTACAGCCGGACATCCTGGAATGTGAAGTCAAGTGGGCCTTAGGAAGCATCACTACGAACAAAGCTAGTGGAAGTGATGGAATTCCAGTTGAGCTATTTCAAATCTTAAAAGATGATGCTGTGAAAGTGCTGCACTCAATATGTCAGCAAATTTGGAAAACTCAGCAGTGGCCACAGGACTGGAAAAGGTCAGTTTTCATTCCAATCCCAAAGAAAGGCAATGCCAAAGAAGGCTCAAACTACTGCACAATTGCACTCATCTCACATGCTAGTAAAGTAACGCTCAAAATTCTCCAAGCCAAGCTTCAACAATACGTGAACCGTGAACTTCCAGATGTTCAAGCTGGTTTTAGAAAAGGCAGAGGAACCAGAGATCAAACTGCCAACATCTGCCGGATCGTTGAAAAAGCAAGAGAGTTCCAGAAAAACATCTATTTCTGCTTTATTGACTGCCAAAGCCTTTGACTGTGTAGATCACAACAAACTGGAAAATTCTGAAAGAGATGGAAATACCAGACCACCTGACCTGCCTCTTGAGAAACCTATATGCAGGTCAGGAAGCAACAGTTAGAACTGGACATGGAACAACAGACTGGTTCCAAATAGGAAAAGGACTAAGTCAAGGCTGTATATTGTCACCCTGCTTATTTAACATATGCAGAGTACATCATGAAAAATGCTGGGCTGGATGAAGCACAAGCTGGAATCCAGATTGCTGGGAGAAATATCAATGACTTCAGATATGCAGATGATACCAGCCTTATGGCAGAAAGTGAAGAAGAACTAAAGGGACTCTTGATGAAAGTGAAAGAGGAGAGTGAAAAAGTTGGCTTAAAACTCAACATTCAGAAAACAAAGATCATGGCATCTGGTCCTATCACTTCATGACAAATAGATGGGGAAACAGTGGAAACAGTGGCTGACTTTATTTTTCTCGGCTCCAAAATCACTGCAGATGGTGACTGCAGCCATGAAATTAAAAGACACTTGCTCCTTGGAAGAAAAGTTATGACCAACCTAGATAGCATATTGAAAAGCAGAGACATTACTTTGCCAACAAAGGTCCATCTAGTCAAGGCTATGGTTTTTCCAGTAGTCATGTATGGATGGGAGAGTTGGACTGTAATGAAAGCTGAGCGCTGAAGAATTGATGCTTTTGAACTGTGGTGTTGGAGAAGACTCTTGAGAGTCCCTTGGACTGCAAGGAGATCCAACCAGTCCATCCTGGGTGTTCATTGGAGGGACTGATGCTAAAGCTGAAACTCCAGTACTTTGGCCACCTGATGCGGAAAACTGACTCATTTGAAAAGACCCTGATGCTGGGAGGGATTGGGGACAGGAGGAGAAGGAGACGACAGAGGATGAGATGGTTTCATGGCATCACCGACACAATGGACATAGGTTTGGGTGGACTCCAGGAGTTGGTGATGGACAGGGAGGCCTGGCGTGCTGCGATTCATGGGGTCACAAAGAGTCGGACAGGACTGAGCGACTGAACTGAACTGAACTGAGTGCCAGTGGGAAAATCTCAGGCTTTCTGACTAGGGAAACTGGAAAATTGAAACAACCATGGACTGTTGCCTGCCAGGCTCCTCTGTTCATGGAATTCTCCAGGCAAAGTTACTGGTATGCGTTGCCATTCTTCTCTCTGGGGGATCTTCCTGACCCAGAGATTGAACCCGGCTCTCCTGAATTGCAAGCCAATTCTTCACTGACTGAGCCACCAGCAAAGCCTGTCTCAAAGTGGCTTTAGTGAAAGGCAAAAGATGTGACTTGAAACAGAAGCTGCTGGTGAATAAACAGTTTACAACTCAAGTTCAATAAAAATAATTACCTGCTTTAAGACAAACAAATAAACAAAAAATACTCATTTGAGAAAAATAGCAGAATCCAGAATCTTTACAACTTAAACATTTATGGTGTTCAGGATACAGTTCTGTAATTACCCAGCTTACAAAGAGGGTCAAAGGAATCAAATGTATGTTTCTAGTGTGGGAATTTTAAGTAAATATTTGATGATTGCAAGGCTCTCTTTTAGAAGCTTTGTCTCTTCCTTTTTTCTTATCAGCAGTTTCTAGTGTGGTCTGTGATCCCCTAGTGATCCCAGAAAACATTTTAGGGGATCTGCAATGTGAAAGCTATTTTCATATTACTGTTAAGATGTTATTTCTTTTTTTCACTCTGTTGACATTTATTCCAAAACTTTTGGAACCTTTGCACCAGATTAGAGCAGTAGTGTCAAAGCATTTGTGTTCTGGTTTTTTTTTTTTTTAAGCTTTTTATTTTGTGTTTGGGTATAGCTGATTAACAGTGTTGTGGTAGTTTCTGGTGAACAGCGAAGGGGTTCTGGTGATCAGCCACATATGTACCTGTATGCATTCTGCCCTTAAGTCCCCTCCCCTCCAGGTTTGTGGTCAGTGTATTCTTCACCACCACAAACTCTCAGTTAAAAAAGAAACAAAGCAAAACATACCTGTTGTCATTTAATAATATCATGATGAGCCAGTTTAAAGTATTTTGTATAATCTGTATTCTCAAGTACAGTGTGGTTGAAAGCAACTAATGATAAATGTTGCCAATGATAAGTTTTGAGTTCTCAAGGGAAAATTAGAATTTTGATAATCTTGTATTCACTGTAAGCAGAATAGCTTCCCAATACATCAAAGACTTTTCTGATGAATTCAGTGGTAGTATTAGTAAATGTGATTGTTTAACATTACATAAAGAGATTCATCAGCATTGTAAGATCTATGTAATTCAGTGAATTGTTATTTCCAAATGACCAGTGCATCATGTTATAAAATCATACATGAGTAAGAAGTTTATTCAGAGTTTAAGGTCTTTGATAGATAAATCAATGGTTTTTAAGGTCTCAGAATGTGAAGTTTAACTCATGAATTAAAATTCATGAAAATTAAGATTAAAAATTCAATGAAAATTAAAATTCATGAAAATTACTTCCAATTTCACATTGCAATTAACCTTTAAGAAACTACTGCTTGTTGAGTTTTAGGGTAGTGTCAAAAAAGAATATCCTTTATTATCTGAAAAGTCTATTAAAATACTCCTTTTTTAACTACATGTTGTGTGAGGCCAGATATTCTTATACTTCAAACAGACAACACATTTCAATGAAGGAAATACAGAAGCAGATACAAGAATTCAGGTCTGTTCTATAGGTTAGATATTAAAGGGATTTGCAGGATTGTAAAGCTCTGCCACTGTTCTAATTTTTTGTTTATTTAGGGAAATAGAGTTAGGCTCCATGAAAATGTTAGCTCTGTTAACACATAGCAAGCTTCAGTGCACTTCAGGTCAGTCGCTCTGGAGCATCCGACTCTTTGCAGCACTGGACTGCAGCATGCCAGGCCTCCCTGTCCATCACCAACTCCTAGAGCTCACTCAAACTCATGTCCGTAGCAAGCTTATTTTGGTTATTTCAGATAAATTGCATTCGTAAAACTTTTTCGGTTTTAATTATACTTGAGTTCAGTTCAGTCACTCAGTTATATCCGAATCTGTGACCCCGTGAATCGCAGCACGCCAGGCCTCCCTGTCCATCACCAACTCCCAGAGTTCACCCAAACTCATGTCCATCGAGTCAGTGATGCCATCAGCCATCTCATCCTCTGTCGTCCCCTTTTCCTCCTGCCCCCAATCCCTCCCAGAATCAGGGTCTTTTCCAATGAGTCAACTCTTCGCATGAGGTCGCCAAAGTATTGGAATTTCAGCTTCAGGATCAGTCCTTCCAGTGAACACCCAGGACGGATCTCCTTTAGGATGGACTGGTTGGATCTCCTTGCAGTCCAAGGGACTCTCGAGTCTTCTCCGACACCACAGTTCAAAAGCATCAATTCTTTGGCACTCAGCTTTCTTCACAGTCCAGTTCTCACATCCATACATGACTACTGGAAAAACCATAGCCTTGACTAGATGGACCTTTGTTGGCAAAGTAATGTCTCTGCTTTTTAATATGCTATCTAGGTTGGTCATAACTTTCCTTCCAAGGAGTAAGCGTCTTTTAATTTCATGGCTGCAGTCACCATCTACAGTGATTTTAGAGCCCCCCAAAATAAAGTCAGTGATTTTAGAGCCCCCCAAAATAAAGTCAGCCACTGTTTCCCCGTCTATTTCTCATGAAGTGTTGGGACCAGATGCCATGATCTTAGTTTTCTTAATTATCTTTAAATTAAGATTTAATTATTAACACAGTAATATTGTATGCGTACTAAGTCATTTCAGTCATGTCCAACATTTTGTGACTCTATGGACTGTAACCCTCCAGGCTCTTCTGTCCAAGGGGCCCTCAAATATTGATAGACACACTTACATGAACAAAAACTTCTGGGTCCTCAATAATTTAAGAATGTTAAAAGACGCTGAGTCCAAAATATTTTGAGAATACTTTCCTTATATTCTGTTCTCGATTCATACATCTCTGTTTACTATTACTCACACATCCATGTTTGTCTGTGCCTTTCTCTGAGTCTTTGTTCACTTCATAGGCTCCACCTGAAATGCTTTCCCCTTTTTATTTACCAGATTTTCAGGTCTACTTCCACTTTGCCTTTTGAGACCATCCTAAGTCTATAGTCATTCTTTGCTCCTTTGCAGTCTTACAGTGTTGATCAATACTACTTCCTGGTCATTTATAAACTTTGTATCTTATTACATGTGTGTGTTTCATTTTAAATGAGTTAATGTATGGGAAAAGCACTTGGAGCAGCATCTCTGGCTTTGTATTATAAGATATGGCAGTTAATTACACGAGTGAGAATGAAGGACAGAGAAAGGGTCAACTTAGGACATTAAGGTAGTGTCATTCATTAAAGATAGCCAGAATTGAATGAGATTTCCTTGGAGGTGAAATTTGATTATGTTGAGTTTGAATTGCTTGTAGATCATCAAGTAAAGGTGTCAAGAGGCAGTTGGATATGTGTGTCTGGAGTTTAGGAAAGAAATTCTAGGCCAGAAACAGAAACCTGAGAGCTGCTGGCATATATATAATAACAGAAATTACCACCTTTTATTGACAATTTATCTTGTGTCACCCAGACTATGGTGAGTACTTCTTATCATCTCATTTGACTTTTATAATAATCCATGAGGTATTATTATTCTAAATGAGGGAAATAATGCTTAGAGAAGTTTAATAACTTGCCCTAAACTGTATAAGCTAAACAGCAGAGCTTATGGCTCAAACACAGGTCTCTCTGGCTCCAAAACTATAAATCCCTGTGTTTTACCAAATGACTGAAGTTTCGGAAATAGAATAAGGTCACTTAACAGGAGAGTGTAGTACAAAAACAGAATGTAATTTAGGACAGAATCCTAAGGAGCACCAACAGTAAAGGGGTAGACAGAAAACAGAAGCCTACAAAAGAGAGCAAATCAAGGAATCCTCCTGTCGCTAAGAAGGAATATCAGAAATGGTGTCATAGAGAGAGAATAAAAAGGTCTGAGTGCTTGCTATTTCAGATACTATGGGAGAAGTCAGTAGCAACTGAAGAGTGGCTATTAGTTTTGGCAACAAGAAAGCCGCTGGTGAAGGCAGCAAGGACTGTCAGAAGTGATGTGGGAGCAGGAGTAGATCTCAGTGGAATTTGGCTGAGTTATGAGTGAGAGATAACGTGGAGACAGTGGTTATAAATAGTTTCTACCAGTTTTATCTGTAAAGGGAAGTAAAGGTATAGCTGGAGGTATGGGAGGCAGTGGGATAATTATTTTTCAAGATGGGAAAGGAAGGATTAAATGTTGATATAAATGAGTTATCTATTGCTGAATGGCACATTAGTGGCTTAAAACAATCATTTTATTTTGCTTATGATTCTGCGGGTCAGGAATCTGGGAAGAGCTGGACTGGATAGTTCCTCCCAGACCATGTGGTGTCAGCTGGGGTCTGGGGCAAGATTCACTTCTAAAATGTTTCTTAGAAGTCTGGTACCTTGCTCCTGCCTGGTATGTGCTGACCTCTCCCTCCCTTTGTTTTTTTTATTCCCTTCCTCATCTTATCCTCCTGAGTTCTCATATGAGAAACTGTGTATCTCATAGCATTTGACTGAAGCGACTTAGCAGCAACAGCAGCAGCATAGCATTTTTGGTTTTATAGTAGTTGCCCTTCTTACAGAGCAACTCTTTATCTCTAGTTTTAAGCAATTTGATTAAGATGTGCCTTAGTTCAGTTTTTTTCCTGTTTCTCTTGCTTGGCGTTCTACTTCGAA
>SJYQ01095224.1:0-57466 GCA_006410935.1 Redunca redunca
GCCTGAGCGTGGACGTGTTGGGTGGGCGGCCTGAGGTCCTTTGGTCTCCCCCAGCGGACCTCTCCCAGGACCCTCCGGAAGGTCCGCCTCAGGACCCACCAGAGGATAATGGCACCTGCCCGTGCCAGGCTTGTGGGCCTCAGCAAGGCGCTGGTCCAGATCCTAGTTCCTCCAGTGCTGGCTGCCCTCAGCGCTTCCAGGAGCGGTAAGCCGGAGGGAATTAAGGCCCACTTCTCTGCCTTTTCCGGCCCCGAAGCCCCTGGGGCTTCTCCGGCCCCAAGGCCCCGCTCCTGTTCCGGTCTGTGAGGGCAGGTGGCTGGTGCAGGGTGGGTGGTTCCTTCCCTCAGGCTGCCCGTCCCTCAGGTCGGTCATAGTGGAGAACTCCTCAGGCCAGAACAACTGCACCAGCGCCTCCGAGCTCCTCAAACCCGTGAAGAAGAGGAAGCACAGGGAGTATCAGAGCCCATCCGAGGAGGAATCGGAGCCAGAGGCCATGGTAGGAAGCGGACCTCTGGGAGGGCAGGGGGAGGCTGTGCCTCAGTTCTCACCAGCCCCTCCATTAATCCGGATGGTGGGGCTGGGCCCCAGAAGACACATAATAACTCACGCAGCATATTTGGGGTCCTGTCTGGAGTCAGATCCTGTACTGGGTTGCAGGGAAATAAATAAACCACTTTCCTGTTTTTCTAGAGCCCCCACCTCAGTCTAATGGCAGGGCTGTCACCTTGACATGAACCAGCACCCAAGTAGGTGTGCAGGCAGATGGAAAGATTCCTCACTGGGGCCCCATCTCTGGGCTAGAGGCCATGGAGCACAGGGCAGGTATTCATGTCCTCAGTTTCCCCACCTGGGAATGAGAACTGTTATCAGGCTGTGTAAACTAGGGGGTATGAGACTATGCCCATGTGGTAAAGGGTTCCTGCTGGTAGCCTAGAAGAATATCCACCCATTGGGAGCGGAACACCGTGTGACCAGAGAGCCAGGCCTGGGTCAGGAACAGAGATAGGGGCTTCGGGCCAACTCACAAAGACAGGAAGCTGGGATCTGTTGCCCTCTCCAGGGGAAGCAAGAAGAAGGAAAGGATCCGGAGGGACAACCTACCACTAACACCCCAGAAAGTGAGGAATGGAACAGCAGCCAGCCTGGTATGATAGCCTGTGTATATATATTCATGAGCCATGTGTATACGCCTTTGGAAGTGTGAAGCTGAGAGTGCAGGTTACCATTGTGATGGTGTATTGTACATATATAGATGCCCGTAAGTTAGCGTGTATGTGTGCATGTGTGACAGAGAGTGTGTTTCTGGTTTGTGCCATGGTATATGTCTCTTCTTGAGGCTAATATCACGTGTTTGTTTATCCTCTATTATCCAGCGACTTAGCAGCAACTTAGCAGCCAGTTAGTTGTAAGTAGGCCTCATAATATCCAAAGACTTGAGCAGACTTTAATGGCACCACAGGATATTGCTTCCCTGGGGTGGTGTGGGCAAGTCCGTACTGGTCACTGGTCAGACCTTGCTATTTGGGCCTCCATTCTAATCCTTTGGTTCTAAGGAAAATGGAACAAAGAACATTAATAGCCAGCTGTGGCCCTCAGACCTTCTGCATTACCATCTCCACTTTCCATGACAGCAGCCAATTGGAGCCAAGTAGAGTTTATCACACAATCACCCAGAGACTGTGTAGCAATGTCTGTCTGCCTTCCTCAAAACTGAATCTCTTCTACTAGTCATTATATCCCTGGTCCTTAGCCCAGAGGCTAGTGTGGAGTATACTCTCAATAAATGTTTGTTCAGTGGATGAATAAATGAGTTGTATGTTGGTGTTTCCTCTTGGACCATGGCTTAGTTGCATGAGTCACTATCTTTCCTGTTCCTTAGAGAGCCAGAGAGTGAGGTCAGTTTTAGGACATCTTTCTCCCTTGATGAACCCATTGCCAGTCAGAGGAGTCCGATCTGTGTCCAGGGCTTCAAACTCTGTAGTAGTCTATATTCTGCCTATCTTAGCCAAACCATATTTTCATGGCTCTCTCTCTCACACAAGCTGTCACATCAGAAGCTAAAGTCTTAGCTCTCATTAGTTTTTGTCCTCTTTTAATTAATTAATTGACTGTACCAGGTCTTCGTTGTGGCACGAAAGATCTTTGATCTTCATTGTGGCATGTGGGCTCTTTAGTTGAGGCATGCAAATTCTTAGTTAAGGCATGTGGGATCTAGTTCCCTCCTCAGGGATCAAACCTGGGCCCCCTGCTTTGGGAGCATGGAGTCTTAGCCACTGGACCACCAGGAAAGTTCTGGTTTATGTCCTCTTAAGTCTTAAACAGAGGCAGGAGTTAATATATCTAACTATATTATATATATCTAACTGTAGATATATAGATATATTGTCTCCACTGCTCTGTCTTTCTTAAGAAAGTACATTCTTAAACTAGCATTTTTACTGCTGGGTCCTGTTGACCAGGTTGAAGTTATCTTTTGATTTGTACATTTCACCATCTCAACTGTCAACATTAATGTGTGGATTAGTTTCTGGATATTTTCTCCTTTCTGCCTTTTTTCAAGGGAAGAAATCTTGTCAGTAGACAGAAGTTTGCTCTTATGGCTAAAATCTTTTTCCACTCATTTTGGGGATCTTTTGGCAGAAGAATCTGGGAGTAGGAGTGGGCACGGCAGGGCTGCTCGTGTGTCCTATATGTGCAGAGAATCTGTGTCTAACATATCCATTTATTTTCTACAGTTAATGCTTTATACATGCTTTTGTAAGAAATAGCTTTCTAATAGCTTTATTGAGTTATAATTGACAAAACATGCAATCTACTCATTTGAGGTATACAATTCAGTGGGTTTTGGTCTATTCATGGAATTGTATAAACATAACCACAATCAATTTTAGAACATTTTCATCACTCCAAAAAGAAACCCTATACCTATTAACTGACATTCCACCCAAACCACGAATTCCCCTCCAGCCTTAGTCAACCACCAATCTACTTTCTGTATATATGGATTTGCCTGTTTTAGACATTTCATATAAATGAGATCATATAGCATGTGGTCCTTTGTAACTGGCTTCTTGCACTTAGCCCAGTGTTTTCATAGTTGATGCATGTTGTACCATGTATCAGTATTTCATCCATTTTTATGCTGAATAATATTCCATTGTAGGAAATATCACACTTTATCAACTGATAGGTATGTGTGTTCTTTTCCACTTTGGGGCTGTTATGAACAATGCTGATATGAGCATCTGTGCACAAATTTTGTCTGGCCATAAGTGTTCATTTCTCTTGAGTATATACATAGGAGTGGAATTGCTGGGTGCTATGGTAACCATATGTTTAGCCTCTTAAGGAACTGCTAGAATGTTTTCCAAAGTGGCCAAACCACCGTATATTCCCACCAGTAGCATATGAAAGTTCCAGTTTATCCACATTCTCACCAAGACTTGTTATAATTTGTCTTTTTTATTTTTTAAAAGGATTTATTTAGTTGTCCTGACTTTTAATTGCAGCATATGGGATCTAATTCCCTGTCCAGGGATCGAACCAAGGTGCCCTGCATTGGGAGCACAGAGTCTTAGCCACTGGACCACCAGAGAAGTCCCTCTGTCTTTTTTATTATAACCATCCTAGTGGGTATGAGGAGAAGGCAATGGCACCCCACTCCAGTACTCTTGCCTGGAAAATCCCATGGACATGGACGGAGGAGCCTGGTAGGCTGCAGTCCATGAGGTCTCTAAGAGTCGGACACGACTGAGCGACTTCACTTTGACTTTTCACTTTCATGCGTTGGAGAAGGAAATGGCACCCCACTCCAGTATTCTTGCCTGGAGAATCCCAGGGATGGGGGAGCCTGGTGGGCTGCCATCTGTGGGGTCCCACAGAGTCGGACACGACTGAAGCGACTTAGCAGCAGCAGCAGCAGCAGCAGTGGGTATGAAGTTATAGCTCATTGAGGTGGTTTTTTGGCTGTGCTGGGTCTGTTGGCTTTCTTTGGTTGCTGCGAGCAGGGGCTACTCTTCTTTGCACTGCCTGGGCTTCTCATTGCGGTGGTTTCTTGTTTCAGAGCACAGGCTCTGGGCACTAAGACTTCAGTAATTGCAGCTTGCTAGCTCTAGAGAGTATAGGCTTCAGTAGTTGCGGCCCACGCGCTTAGTTGCTCAGGGATGTGTGGAATCTCCCCAGATCAGGAATCTAACCTGTGTCCCCTACATTGGCAAGTAGATTCTTAACCGCTACGCCACCAGGGAAACCCTCTGTGTGGTCTCTTCTGTTCTTCCTCCTTGGATGTTTTCCTCTCTTTTTTTCTCTTTTTCCTCTTCTTTCCCAGTGAGCTTAGGTGGTGCTGTGATTCAGTCCTCCAGCTCAGGACTTGTCACACAGCTTTGGCCCTCTGTGGTTGAGACTTTGTAACCTCCGTTCAGTTCAGTTCAGTTCAGACGCTTGGTCGTTTCTGAATCTTTCCGACCCCATGAATTGCAGCATGCCAGGCCTCCCTGTCATCCATCACCAATTCCCAGAGTTCACTCAGACTCACATCCAACGAGTCAGTGATGCCATCCAGCCATCTCATCCTCTGTCGTCCCCTTCTCCTCCTGTCCCCAATCCCTCCCAGCATCAGAGTCTTTTCCAATGAGTCAACTCTTCGCATGAGGTGGCCAAAATACTGGAGTTTCAGCTTTAGCTTCATTCCTTCCAAAGAAATCCCAGGGCTGATCTCCTTCAGAATGGACTGGTTGGATCTCCTTGCAGTCCAAGGGACCCTCAAGAGTGTTCTCCAACACCACAGTTCAAAAGCATCAATTCTTCAGCTCTCAGCTTTCTTCACAGTCCAACTCTCATATCCACACATGACCACAGGAAAAACCATAGCCTTGACTAGATGGACCTTTGTTAGCAAAGTAATGTCTCTGCTTTTCAATATACTATCTAGGTTGGTCATAGCTAACCTCTGTTAGTGGGCCCATAATCCAGGGTGCCTTTGCTGACAATGGCCTAGCGGTGGGGGCCGGGCAGGGCAGGCAGAATTTGGTGCAGCCTCACCTGAGGCTGAGTCTCGCCTGGGCCCTGTGTGTCTGGCACCCTCATGGCTGAGTGGAATCAGAGGGCAGCACGTGATCACAGGCAGAGGTTTGTTTTGGAGGTTAAGGTAGAGTTGGGTTGGGGGAACTGAGGAAGGTCGTATTTAAGAAGCAGCCTAGGACTTTTCTGCTGGCTCTATTGGTAAAGAATCTGCCTGCAATGCAGGAGACATGGGTTCGATCCCCAGGTCAGGAAGATCCCCTGGAGGAGGAAATGGCAACCCACTCCAGTATTCTTGCCTGGAGAATTCCAGGGACAGAGGAGCCTGGTGGGCTGCAGTCCATGAGGTTGCAACAGTCAGGATAGGGCTTAGCCAACCACCACCTGAAGGGTCAGCCTGTCTGTCTCCTCCCCACAGCCTCAGAGGAGAAGAAACCAGGCTGGTCGTGGGAATCCTACCTTGAGGAGCAGAAGGCCATCGCTGCCCCCGTCAGCCTCTTCCAAGACGTGAGTTGGATACTTCTGTGTTAGAAAGAGCTTGTCTCCCAGTCCAGGGACTCACCTCCAAACTCAGGCCTTCTGCTGCTTTCTGTGTCTGACATCCCTCAAAGGACTGGCAGAATGGAAGGGGGACAGACTGATTAGGGACCTAGAGTAGAAAAGGGCTCACTATAAGGGACTTCCTGGGTGGGAAGAAACAGGAGGTGGGACCCAGGCTTACCCATCACTGGACCTGCAGACTTTTGAATTCTGTTGCCTTTTACTTAATTCTACACACCGAGTTGGGTAAGATGGAGCCCTGGAGTCCACTTTTCAAGGGACCTGGAGGCTAGTCTATCCTGCTTTGGATCCCTGCACTAAAGTTCCCCAAATAAGTTACCTCTTTGGTAGTGCTAAGCAGGTGGGCCCCTATGGTAGTTTCTTCGCCCCCAGCCCACTAGGCTAGGATAATGCCACAGGGGAGCTGGATCCTCTCCCTTCTGTGCGTTAACAGTACCAGACAGTCACTCATAACAAGAATGGCTTCAGACCAGGCATGAAGTTGGAAGGCATCGACCCTCAGCACCCAAGCATGTACTTCATCCTCACTGTGACCGAGGTGAGCTGAGGCTGGCACCCCCATCCTGATGACTCCCCTCGGGATGGACTGAAGGAGCCAGCCAAGGGCACGGAGGGCCTGGATTCAGACAGCACCCAACCTAATAGGGGGTTGAGGCGGAATATGCAGAAACTAAAATATAAACAAAAAGCAGGAGAAGGGTTGAGATGCTGAGGTTACTGAGGAGCAGCACTCCCAAGGGCAGGGATGGTGGCACGAGTCCAGCAAGGCCCTTATCCTCTTAGGAGCTCACAGTTGTGTGGGCATCAGCCAGATAAACAGTGATACCCCTCAGGGTTGATGACAGTTGTATGCAAGGGGGCACTGAAGGGGCAGGAATGGCTTCAGAGGGGAAGAGCCTCCATTGCTGAGTCTTGAGAGGTGAGTACGATGTCCCAGGCACAAGAGGCAAAGTGAGAAAAAGGCACTGGGCCATGGAACAACACGTTCAAGGGCACCATGTTCAAGTTACTGCCGTTAGCAGGCTGAGGTCTGAGCAGTGAGAGAAGGAAGCTGAAGGAAGGATCCTTGGGGGCCCTGAGCTTTGGTCAGTGCCTTTGGGATCTGTCCAGGGCTCAAAGCGGCCAGAGGTTGTCTTAGAATCTCCTGTCTTGTGCCCAGAGCTCAAGGCTCATTAGCACATGAGCTGTGCTCCTGTTAGGATGGGAGGGTGTATGGCAAAGTTCAGGATGCAGGGAAATCTGGGAGTCAGGAGGGGTGAAGGGGGTAACCTTCCAGCAACAGACTCCTGAGACTGCCAGGCTGGATGAGGAGCAGTGAGGGAAGGGAAATGGTGTCTGCTAGCACTGGAGTCCCTGTGCTTCCCCCTTATGGGGCCAGGTGTGCGGCTACCGCCTACGTCTGCACTTTGATGGGTATTCTGAGTGCCATGACTTCTGGATCAATGCCAATTCCCCTGACATTCATCCGGCTGGCTGGTTCGAGAAGACAGGGCACAAGCTGCAGCCCCCCAAAGGTAAGGCCTGGCTGGGTTGGTGCCAGTGAGGCAGTGAGCCCCCAGACCCTCCCTCTCCCCTTCCCTGTGGTTCCCCCCTTCCCTGTTCCCATTGCACAACCAGCCTGTCTGCGTCCCATCCTGCTATGACTCAGCCTCATAACTTCTGCTCTGCCCTTGCCCTTTGAGAGAAGTCCACACAGGCTGCGTCCTGCTTTGGCAGGGGGGTCCCTGGGCAGGTTCCTGAGGGTTGTGGGGTCCTCAGGCCTGCCTGATTCTGCTGCTTCCGTGTGGGGTGCCCTCGCCACAGCCCAGCCTCTGTCTGCACGGCGCTCTGTTCGTCCCCCCCGAGGGGCCTAGGTTACAAGGAGGAGGAGTTCAGCTGGAGCCAGTATCTGCGCAGCACAAGAGCCCAGGCTGCCCCCAAGCACCTGTTTGTGAGCCAGAGCCACGTGAGTGCCCCCAGGACAGTCACTGCAGCCGGCCAGGGTATCTGAGTCAGCAGACAAGCGCTCACTTACGGGTGCCCTCAGCTCAGTTCTGGTCCTCACCGAACGGGAGGGGCTCCCTGAGTAGCTCCAGGGCCAGAGAGGAAAGCAGTTTTGGGTTTCCTCCAGTTTCCCCCCCTCCTCCCTACTGCTGAAACCCTCTCCTCCACACATCCCCTCTGAGCCTGGGCACTGAGGTGTCCTTCTTTCTTGCTTGGGTTTCCCTGCAATTCTTGTCGTCAGGTCCAAACCTTTATTCTGAGAGCGCCTTTTTCCATCCTTTTGACCAACATTGAGGCTCTCCCACGTGGTCCCAACGCTCACCTCTTGTCCTTCTCTCTGTTCGAGGCAACTGGCAACTTTATCCCACAGTTAAAGCGTCTCCTAATCCGAAACCAGAGGCCTGAGGGATCCAGGGAACTCACAGTAAACATGTTATTATTGTCGCCAAGTCATGTCTGACTCTTTGCTACTGCATAGACTGTAGCCCGCTAGGCTCCTATGTCCGTGGGATTTCCCAGGCAAGAATACTGGGGTGGGTTGCCACTTCTTTCTCCAGAGGACCGTCCTGACCCAGGGATCGAACCCAAGTCTTCTGTGTCTCCTGCATTGGCAGGTGGATTCTTTTACCACTGAGCCACCTGGGAAGCCCTAAACATGTTACCATCTGGAAATCCCTGGGTCCCTGTGGGCCAGGGACTGCCCCATATTGTCCAGGCATGGACAGTACCACCCACCCCCAGAGACCATACTTACAGGTGACTGGCGGGCTTCTACCAGCTCTGTGTGACAGGGGATGCAGATTTTAAGTCAAACTGTTCAAGTCCCGGCCCCACCATTGAACAGCTTTTTGGTCCCGGGCAAGTCACTTAACTTATAAAAACGGAGACAGTGATACCCATTTCCCTAGGGTTGTTGTAAAGACTAAGGGAGGTGATGGCTTTTGGAGTTTATGTCCAACACATGGCAGGTGCCTCCCTGCCCCTTCTCCCCACCCCCTGCCTCACATGTCAGCTCGTCTTTCCCCGCCACCCGGTGGTGCACCCAGCTCCCGCCACTCAAGCTGAGCCAGGCTTGTCTGGGGAGGGAAGGCTTGTGCTCAGCCTGGCAGGCTCTTTGGGTGAGTGAGTGGCCTCTTGTCAGTGAGGCTTCCTCTAAGCATTCCTCGGAGGCCAGAAATGCCTGAGGGCTCAGGGCTCAGGGGTATGATTCTGCCCTGGAGAGACCCTCTTCCTCAGCCTCTTTCTCCCACCCTCCCTGCCCGTGCCCACCCAGCAGAAACACAACCCCCAGGGAACCTGTTCCTCTTCCTTTGCCAGTGGGTCCTGGGCCAGCACAAGCCAGCCTGGGCCTGGCTGTGGCAGCCCCTCTTCTTGCCCCCAGAGTCCCCCACCCCTGGGCTTCCAGGTGGGCATGAAGCTGGAGGCTGTGGACCGCATGAACCCGTCCCTCATCTGCGTGGCCAGTGTGACCGACGTGGTGGACAGCCGCTTCCTGGTGCACTTTGACAACTGGGATGACACTTACGATTACTGGTAGTGGGAGTGCCCAGACTTGGCCCCAGGGGGCGGGGGAAAGGGGCAGGGGAAGGGACTGTGGGCATGGGATGCACCAGGCAGCCCAGCTCAGCCCTGATATTCATATTGCTCAGGGGACAATTGACTGCCCTGTGGATCTCATCTACAGGGGCCCAGCCTTTTTGGCACCAGGGACCAGTTTCGTGGAAAACAATATTTTCAAGGACCGGGGATGGGGGGTGGTTTTGGATGATTCAAGCACATTACGTTTATTGTGCACTTTATTTCTGTTGTTATTACATCAGCCCCACCTCAGATCACTAGGCATCAGATCCCGGAGGTTGGGGACCCCTGATCTGCATCATTTAGTAATTATGATGCCAATTAAATGTTTCATCTAAAAGTACCAAGGTTAAAACAAGCAGACCCCTGTGACCCATGACTTTCTCTGAGATATTAAGGCGGTATTAGAGTTTCTAGTTACTGTTGGAATTTTCTGACTCCCTCACCAGTCACCAGTCTGACTCTCCCTCAGAAGTAACATGAGGGTGGGTCCTGTTGCCATGATGTCACAGGACAACGGGCTCCGGGCCTCGAAGTCTCACCTGAGACAGTGAAGAATTCTTGGGTTTCAGGTGTGATTCCAGCAGCCCCTACATCCACCCGGTGGGCTGGTGCCAGAAGCAAGGAAAGCCCCTCACCCCTCCACAAGGTGACCCTGCAACCTGAGCCACCCCTCTCTCCCTGGTCGCTTACCAGTACCTCATTAGCTGGGTCTCTAAGGGCAGGCCAAGGGCACACGCGTAGTCTGGAGCGTTAGCTTCTTTGCCTGAGAGCTGAGAACCCTTTGATCTTAGGAGAGTCCTGTTAAACCCTGACTCTGTTGAGGCTGAAGGGAAATTCCTGGTCCAGGGGTTAGGACTCTGCCCTTTCACTGCCAAGGACATGGGTTCAATCCCTGGTCAGGGAACTAAGATCTCACAGCCAAAAAAAAAACCAAAACGAAAGTTAGATGAGCCCTCTCAGTAAGGGAACAGGAATCTAGAGTGAAGAAAGCATATGCTTCCCTGTCAGGGCATTATACTGGCACTAGTGATAAACAGCCCGCCTGCCCGTGCAGGAGATGACAGAGACGCAAGTCTGATCCCTGGGTCAGGAAGATCTCCGGGAGGAAGGCATAGCAACTCCCCACTCCAGCATTCTTGCCTGGAGAATTCCATGGGCAGAGAAGCCTAATGGGCTTCGGTCCATAGGATCCCAAAGAGCTGGACACGACTGAAGCGACTTAGCACTCAGAACATACATTAGGGGTTCAGATGGGACTGGGGCTGGAGCGAGGCAACAGAGCCAAGGAGAGGACTGGGAACCAGGGTTCCCAGATAACCAACTAAATGGCTTGCTTCTGCCCGGCACGCCTCCCCTTCAGGAGCCCCCTGCAAGGAGCAGGCTGTGACACGGGGATTTCTGTCCGCGGGCTTCTGTCCTTTCCACGCCCCTGGCCCCGCTTGGAGGGGAGGAGCTCCCTGCTCCCCCCCCTAGACATTGCCCTCCTCCTTTCCTCCAGACTACCCAGACCCTGACAGCTTCTGTTGGGAGAAATATCTGGAAGAAACCGGAGCCTCCGCTGTGCCTGCCTGGGCCTTCAAGGTGGTGAGTTGGCTTTCTCTGCCCTCAGAGCTGAGTTCAGGAAAGTGCAGAGCCCTTGGTCAGGTAGGGCAGGGCCCCGGCCTCCCACTTTGGCCACTGTTTCCCCAAGTGCAGCACCTGGGCATCCCTCTTGGGGCCTCAGCTCTGCTGAGCAGGGCCTTGGCCTGAAGACCACTTTCTCCCTGTAGCGACCCCCACATAGCTTCCTGGTCAACATGAAGCTGGAGGCCGTGGACCGCAGGAACCCAGCCCTAATTCGTGTGGCCAGCGTGGAGGATGTGGAGGATCATCGGATAAAGGTGGCTCTGGGCCCCTCAGGCTGGGGGAGTGGACAGGCCAATGGGGCAGGACTTCCGTAGACGGGGCTAAGGTCAAGGGCATGGCATGAGCCAAGACTGCAGGGAAGCTGCATGTTGCAGGGAAGGGAGCACTAAACTTGATGCCAAAGATCTTAGGTCTCAGTCAGGTCTCATCTGCGACTTAACCTTTGTGATTCGGGACAAGTCCCATCCCTTCTCTGAGCCTAGCAGATGGACCCACAAATCCTTGTCCTACCCAAGGACTGATGGGAGATGCCAGTAACTTCGGGGCTTCCCTGGTAGCTCAGCAATAAAGAATTCACTTGCAGTGCAGGAGATACAGGAGACACGGGTTCAATCCCTGGGTCAGGAAGATCCCCTGGAGGAGGGGATGGCAACCCACTCCAGTATTCTTGCCTGAAGAATCCCCATAGACAGAGAAGCCTGATTGGTAGGCTACAGTTCATGGGGTCCCAAAGAGCTGGACATAACAAGCAACTTGGCATGCATGCATGCCAATAACTTCATAGGTGGAACCCTTGGGAAGTGTGGTGGTTGAGATGGATTATTGTGAGGTTGGCCCCTTTGTCCTTCCAATTCAGGATCTTGCTTCTGAGAGGCTCTAGGGATGGGGAGAGCCTCCTGGAGCCTGGAGGACCTCCCGGCGGAGCCAGGCTCCACAAGGAACACCTGACCTCCCGGGCCTTTCTTTCCTCCCCAGCTCCACTTTGATGGCTGGAGTCACGCCTATGACTTCTGGATTGATGCTGACCACCCTGACATCCACCCAGCGGGCTGGTGCTCTAAGACCGGACATCCTCTGCAGCCTCCTCTCCGTGTGTACCCCTGGGGCACTCTGACCCTTTCCTCCTGATGTCTGACCTTGCCCCTGAGCTCTGGCACCGCCCCCCTTCTATAGTATGCCCACAGTAAACCCTGGGGTCCCTCATCCTCCCCACCCTGGGGAGGGTCTCTGCCACACTGAGCAGTGCTTCTGGCCTCCCCAGTTGCTGGGTGGGGGACCTGGAGGCGTGAAGGGCCAAGGTTACTTGGGAGCAGATGCTTCGGAGGTAGTTGTGCCCTGAGGAGTCCTCTCAGCGTCCTGCAGAGCCGCGCAGAGCATGCACAGTGCCTGCTGAGGCATCGCGGCCCCCTGCATCAGATCCTGCTCCCCGCTGCCGGCAGGGCTTGGAGGTCGCCCGAATCTGTTTCATATGGGGCGTGAATCCTTCTCAACTGTTCTCCAAGCATAGGCAGAGACTAAAAAAATAGTCCCCAAAGTCTTGGGGTTGAAACTGAGAAACAAGAATAACATGAATCTGCCTGATGTAGCTTCTGGGTGCAGCTGTGTCCACACCAGCCCCGAGCTGATCAAGGGTGCTCCTCTTTCCAGAGACAGAGGGTATGGCCTGCAGGTTTCCACAGTGTGTATGAGAGGCAAGCCCCCATTCCCCCGTGAGGGACTGATGTCCATTAGCAGGAAGTGGTGTCCCAGCCTGGCTCAGGGCCCCTGTACCTGGGAACTGGTTCCTAGTGCTGACCTTCCCTACCTTCCACATCCCTTCCCCCAGGCCCACCTCCACCCCCCGGACCCCATGCTGACACTTTTCTGCCTGCCCCTCCAGAACCCAGAGAGCCCAGTGCTGCCTCCCCCACGGGCTGCCCCCCTCTCAGCTATCGGAGCCTGCCACACACCAGGACCTCCAAGTACAGCTTTCACCACCGGTGAGTGAAGGGACCCTCAGGCGCTGCTCAGAGGGGGTCTGTCTTGTATCCACCATGGGTGGCCTACCAGGGTCCACCCATCTGCTCTCCCAGTGGGGCCAGGCTTGGGAAGAGCCAAGTGGGACCAAGCAGCTTCATCTCAAACCTTCTTCTTCTCCAGGAAGTGCCCCACTCCTGGTTGTGATGGCTCTGGCCACGTCACCGGCAAGTTCACAGCTCACCACTGCCTCTCGGGTTGCCCCCTGGCCGAGAGGAACCAGAGCCGGCTGAAGGCAGAGCTGTCAGACACAGAGGCCTCGGCCCGTAAGAGGAACCTCTCGGGCTTCTCCCTAAGGAAGAAGCCTCGCCATCACAGCCGGTGCGGAGGGCAAGGGTGCGGGGCCTCAAGTCCTCCGAGGCCAGAGCAGGTGCTGAGTCCCTGCCATGGGCCCGGCTCCTCTCTCTCCAGGATCGGGCGCCCTCCAAAGTACCGGAAGGTCCCACAGGAAGATTTTCCGAGTGAGTCCTGGGTTATTTGTTCCCTGTGTCCTTCACCGTGTTCACTGTGACGGCTTAGCTATTGGTGGGAGGAGTCGCCAGGGGTGCACAGAGTGGGAGAGGCTGGGAGGCAGGTGTTGCGATACTTGGAGATAGAGAGCAGTGCCGAGACCCAGCATGGGGCCTTGAATGGCCTCACATGCTAGCCCCTTTCTACCTCAGGCCGTGCTGTGAGTCTGCCGGCAAGATGCAGAGCCTCTCTGGGCTCCTGGTCACCCCTGTGAGGCGGGATGATGCCCCCAGCTCTGCTTTTCTCACTCCTGGCTTCCCGGGAGGGAAGTCACGGCCATTACTTTCTAGCTGTGTGACCTTGAGCAAGTCACAGCTCTGAGCTTCAGTTTTCTCATTTGAAAACGTGAATAATGCCTGCCTTTCAGGTGTTAGTTCCCTGAAATAATAGTGCCTGCTGCACTACCAAGCACCTGCTGTAGGCCAAGCACCTTGTCAGGGGCTTTATCTTTACCATCTTGCTGACGCTCACCAGTGGTCTGCAGCATAGATGTCGTACACCTGGTCTGCTCCCGTTGTAAGGCCGTGTTCTGACTGGCAGAGGGCGCTTGCCTGCTGTGTTCATTCCAGAATTATCCTGAGAGCTTGGGAAGTCTTTCCATGCAAGAGGCTGTGTTCCAGGTTAGACTGGGAAGGACTCACCCGAGTCCTGAGACACTTCAGGGACAGGGTGGGGGACAGAGCCCAGGCCTTTGATGTCTGGGCAGGGTTCCCCTCTTCCATCAGCTGGCTGGCTTTCGCGGAGGGGACACTGGTCCCTCTGGGTTTTGTTCTGGAGACTTCTCACACGTCCATGGGTAGGCCTCCTCAGTGTGGGTCTGCTGGAAAACAGCTCCCTGGGGAAAGCTGCCCGCCTGGAGAGCCCAGGACTTGGCTGTGCTCACGGTGCTCATGGGGCCCTCCAGGACCCGTGAGTGTCAGCTCTTGGAAAGAACGAGGAAACCACCATGATTTCCTTACACAGTCGCTTCATCTTCTTTTTATTTCTCTTTAAAACGTATGTGGCTGGACCAGGTCTTAGTGGCAGCATGTGAACTCTTAGCTGTGGCATGTGGGATCTAGTTCCCTGACCAGGAATCGAACTCGGGCCTCCTGCATTGAGAGCTCAGAGTCTTAACCACTGGACCACCAGAGAAGTCCCCTCAACCAGTTCATTTTCAAGTTGGGAAACTGAGGCCCATGTTAAGTGAGGTGCCCAGCATTTAAAAAAAACAAGTTAGTAAGGAACTGATTCCAAGTCCAATTCGTGGTTTCTATTCCCCCTCCTCCCTGCCCTCACCTTCCCACGGTGCCTATTCAGCACATAGTTGCTAACTTCTAATAATAGTGCTCTGGACTGAATTGTTTGTAACCCCCAAAATGCATATGTTGACACTTAATCCTCAATGTCAGGATATATGGAGTGGGGCCTTTGGGAGGTGATTAGGTCATGAGGATGGACCCCCCTCATGAATGGGATTAGTGCCCTCCTAAGAGACCCCTTGTCCCTTCTGCCATGGGAGGACGCAGTGAGGAGATGACAGCCGGGGAGTCAGGAAGCGGGCCTTCACTACATACCCAGTCTGCTGGTGCCTTGATCTGAGACTTTCAGCTTCTAGAACTATGAGAAACACATTTCTGTTGTTTTTAAGCAAAAGAAAAAGAAGAAAGAGGAGCTATAATAGATGTTTAGCAGTTAGATGAGATACCACCCTGGTGGCTCAAATGGTAAAGAATATGCCTGCAATGCAGGAGACCCAGGTCCAGTCCCTGGAGAAAGGAATGGCAACCCACTCCAGTATCCTTGCCTGGAAAATCCCATGGACTAGAGGTCTGGCAGGCTATAGTCCATAAGGTCTCAGAAAGTCAGATAAGACTGAGCAACTAACACACACACACACACACACACACGCACAATGTGTCTTAGATGTCTTGCAGTTAGATAAGATTCTACGGGCTCCCTACAAATGCTTCTGTCCTGTGCTCTGGGGAAGAAAGATAAGGAGCTCAGCCCCCAGACTCCTCGCCAGGATACGTGGAGCACCAGATAGCAGACTTCAAAGAGGGACACTGCGGGGACAGGAGGCCAAGTGCTGACGGCAGCAGCTGTCACGGGAGATCCAGGCTGTACCTAAACGGGTCCTCTGCAGGGGCTGACTGGGCTGTGCAGCGGTTGCAAGCTCTGGGGTTGTCCTGAAGGCTGAGGCTCTTCAGAGTGTGGATAGGAGCCTGGGTTTGGGCCAATGAGCAGATAGACAGCAGGCAGGCAGTTAGAGAACAATCAGTGAGGCTGGAACCAGGATTCCAGAGGCTCTGAGGATGATTGTGAGGTCCAAGGAGGCAGGGCAAAAGACTGAAGTGAAGGGGAGGGACGGAAGGACACGGTGATGAGCAAGGTGGACCTTGGAGAAGTGGGCAGCGGAGGGCCACGTGCTTGAAAGTCTGGAATTAGCACCAAGTGAATAGGATAGAGCCGGCTCTCTTGGATTCTGGGCAGAGGCAGGGCAAGCCCCCTGGGACAGTGGCCACATGGCCCAAGGCCAGCCAAATCAGGTTAGGTAGGCAGAAGCCGGGTTTGCCAGAGTCCTCAGAAGTAGATGAAGTACACGGCTGCCAAGCCCGGCCAAGAGGGAAGCCAGGTAGAGCAGGGTCGCTCACCAAAAGGTAGAGCCGCTTGGAGGCTGGAGGTTGGGGGCCAGGGGTTCCAGGAGCAGATGAAGCAGAGGGACAGGCAGTGTGGGTGGCGAGTGGATCAGGGATCACCCTGGAGGTGCTAGAGTAGGCGAGGGGCTGACATGCAGGGCATGAACCAGACCCGGCTGGGGATGTAGTGGGAGAGGAACTTAAGGCAGTGGCATCGGCTGGGGCTTGCTTCAGACGGGGTAGGCTGGCTCTCCCTACTACCACCACCACCCCACCACGGCATGCGGGGATCTTAGTGCCCTGACCAGGGATCAAACCTATGCCTCCTCTTGTGGAAGTCTGGTGTCTTAACCACTGAATGGCCAGGAAAGTCCCCTGGGAAGGCTGACTCTGCTTCTCAAACAGAATACCCCTGAGGCTACAACAGTCAGGGCCCAAAAGGACTTAGCAAACGAAGGGCAAACAGGATGGGAATTTGGTGTCCAGGCTGAGGGTACGGCAGCCCACTCCAAGATACTTCCCTGGAGAATCCCATGGACAGCCTGGCGAGCTCCAGGCCGTAGGGTCACAAAGCATCAGACACGACTGAAGAGACTGAACACACAGCACGCTGAGGTGGCTTGGATGCAGGGTCTCCAGAGAGAGGCGTTCCCAGGATGCTGCTGCAGCTCCGGGAGAAAAGAGCATCCTTGCAGGGCCCAGGTGCTACAGCCTCGGGGGAGGGTGGGATCTTCCTACATGGTCTACAACATGAGGGACCAGCGCTCGGTGAGGAGTTGGGGGATCTGGCTCACCCCCTTGGCTTTTCAGGGCTGTCTGAAAGGGGCCACGGTTCGGCACCCTCTGCCAGCCAGTCTCCCAGGTGGCCTGGGGATGAGCGGGCTTTGGAGGGAGACAGGCTCGTCCTCGGCCCTGGCCACCAGCCTCTGCCTCTGCCCTGTAGCGCTGACCACCGACGTCACGCACCAGTCCCTCTTCATGTCGGCCCTGTCGGCCCACCCCGACCGGTCGCTGTCCGTGTGCTGGGAGCAGCACTGCAAGCTCCTGCCCGGCGTGGCAGGCATCTCGGCCTCAACAGTCGCCAAGTGGACCATCGATGAGGTGAGCGGCAGGGACCCGTCCCTCTCCCTTTGCCCCTCCTTTGGCCTCACCGTGCCCTGGTGGGAGGGCTCAGGAAAGGGCCCCATCAGGTGGAGCCCCATACCACTCCTGACTCAGCATCCCTCCATCTACAGCCTCTCCCACCTGCCCAGTGGGGCTGCTGAGCACCATTTGACAGGCCCGTCCTGCAGGGTGGGGAGGGGGGCATGACTCCAATCCAGCAGGAGAGACCGGCTCAGCCCAGGGCCTTGGGATCAAGGGGCCTCACCTTGGGCCCCCAGTGGCACAGAGAGTCAGGATCCTCTCGGGCTGCTAAGAAAAATTACATGTCAGAGCCCAGGAGGCACCAACACCAGGCAGGGCTACCTCCTCTCCCCCGTGCCCTTGGCAACACGTCTCCTTTGGTTTCCAAGGTCTTCGGCTTTGTTCAGACCCTGACAGGTTGTGAGGATCAAGCGAGGCTCTTCAAGGATGAGGTGGGTGCTCGGTGCAGGGTGGGGACCGAGCAGCGTCACGGTCCTTGAGATGGCAGGGCGTGGGCACCCTCCCCAGCACTGCCCCCAGCTGGGGAGGGCCTCTCTTGTCCCACCTGAGGTCGGTGGGGGGGACCAGTCACAGTGACCCATGTCTTTGGGGAAAATCTGGTACGGATGACCACGGCCTGGCTTGGGAACCCAGCCCTCTGTGTTCAGACTGTCAGCAGGAAGGGAAACCGTCCTGGAAACACGATTCCATTCACTCCTTTGCTCTCTGTCCAAACTTAGCTTCCCTAGTGGCAGCCAACTGAAATGTATTTTGACTGACATGACTATTGCTATTTACTGCAAGGATGCTAACACACACTTAAAATTAAGACCCGAAAGCTTACCTAAAGATGAGAAGCAGTGAGCTGTAGGTGAAAGGCCACTAGCTTCGTGGGCAGGTGGGTGTGAATCCTGGTTCAGGTGGGTGTGAATCCTGGTTCTGCTGGTTAGAGGTCTTTTGAGTCTGCATCTCCTCATCTGTAAACTAGAGAGAAAATGGGGATAATGATGACTACCTTGCAGGGCCAAGTGAGCGCTGGAATTGATGAGTGGATCCTGGTACCGGAATGTCTAGTGTGACTGTGTCACTAGTGTCTCTTTATAGCCACAGGCCCGATATAGGGAGGGCTCAGTCAGTGGTGGTTCTGGCTTTCACTGTGTAGTCGTCCTTCAATAAAGAGCTTTATCATGACTCTCCTAATTTGTAGAGTTTGAAATCGGAAGAGACCTTTTGAGTTTATTTAGGAATTCCTTCCAAAGACTACACATACCCCCTTCACCTAAGAGAATGTAGTCTCGGCTCCCCAAAGATGCCACCTCCAGGTGAGGTGCCCGAGAGAAAGAAGTCGCCTCTTTCCCAGGAAGCATCTCTTTATCCAGGCCCAGCACTGCCAGTTTCTTCATCGACCCATGGACGGTGGCCCTCCCAAGTGCCTCTCCATCTGGGTGCTTGCCTTCTTAGTTCATGATCTTCTTATTGGCCTGTGTGTGTTCAGAGCTGTGCCCTATGTTTCAGATGCCCTCTGATCAACACAGAACACACTGGGCTACTGATCCTCTGGGTGTTCATTCCTTTTGTTTTTAAAGACTTTGTATGTTTTTAGAGTGGCTTTAGGTTCACAGCAAAATTGAGAGGAAGGTGCAGAGAGTTCCCATGTACACCCTGCCCCATTATCAGCATCCCCCATGAGAGTGGTCCCCAAGAGAGTGGTTACACCTGATGAGCCGACACCTAGGTTTTTTTAATGGAGGTAAAATATGTGTGGAGTGAGATGTACACACACATATTTAATTATACTTCTCAACAGTATAATTGTACAGGCTTTGTGAAATGTATATACCCTGAACCCAATATGTCAATCAAGATATGAAACATCCATCATACCAGAAAGTTCTTTCTGGACCCCTGTTGTCAGCTGTCATAGACAACCGCTGTTCTGATTTCTAGCTCCATGGATTAGTTTTATCTGTTCTTGAACTTCATGTTAATGGAATCATACAACACATATTCTTTTGCATTTGTCTCTTTTCAATGTAATGTTTTAGAGGTTCATCTACATTATGTGTCCTTTTTATCCTGAGCAGTGCTCTGTTTTATAAATATCCCACAGTTCTCCTGTTAATGGGCATTTGGGTAGTTTTCTTCTTCTCCAGATTTGAACCCTATATTTTTGTTGGCAAAAGTTCACACGAGCTTTATTATAGCCACGTCATACCAGCTTGGAGTTCACGAAAGTCCCCAAGTTGCCCCTTCTGTCAATTGTCTACTATAGTCTAACCAAATCTTCCATTGTGTTACTTGTACTGCTGGAGGGTTTTCTTTTTTGTATTGAGGCTTCCCTGGTGGCTCAGAGGTTAAAGCATCTGCCTCTAATGCTGGAGACCCAGGTTCGATCCCTGGGTTGGGAAGATTCCCCTGGAGAAGGAAATGGCAACCCATTTCCTTGTGAGTATTCTTGCCTGGAGAATCCCATGGACTGAGGAGCCTGGTGGGCTGCAGTCCACGGGGCCACAAAGAGTCAAAACTTTACATGTATCCCTATTAAATGATCTCTTGCTGGTTTCGTAGTCCATTATTCTGTCATGTCTAATATTAATAAGGCTTCCTATCCTTATATCCTTGTGCTAAGCCTTCTGTCTTCCACCAAGTCTTCTCTGCACGTGTTTAATGAGACAGAGCGGAAGATGTGGCACCCACTAGAGATCTTCCTTTGGGTGACTACAGGTTGTAAATCAATGCTCTTTGATTTCAGGGGCTTAGCCAGCCACAGAATCACCCCGGAGTTTGGTCCTCAGGCTTGTTCCCCTTTTTAGGAGGAGTGGTTTCTCCCTTGAGCATCTGCTGTGTATTTCAGTTCAGCATGATCTGTGATGCAAAAAAGCAATGCCAAAGGGGGGCAGTGTGCTGTTAGCCTGCCGGCATCCAGGAGAGTCTCCCAGGGTAGACGGGGACCTCTGCAAGGTCTGAGGGTTGCCTTCTCCAGGTCTGGTCTACATCATCTGTCATCCCCAAGGAGGATGCTGCTCCAAGGAACGGGCTTTCTCTGGCTGAACTGATGCTTTGTGGGACATGAGTGAGGATTCATTCCAGTCGGGACAGACCAGTCATTAGAGGAATGCTTCATGAGTGAGAAATTGGATCTGCTCCAATTTCGGATCAGTGGTCTGATGGGTTGCCTGTCCAGTCTGGTGATCAGCACCGGTGGTCCTAGGGAAAGTCTGCCCAGTCCTCTCTTTGTCCCCTTTATGGTAGCTATTGCATATTTGTTCACCAAATAATTATTGATATCTGTTATGTGCCTGGCCCAGCATAACGTGATTGAGGGCCGATTCCTTAGTCTTTCTGCCTTAGTTTCCTCTTCTGTAATACGGGGGTAATACTGGTACTGCTTCCAAGAAGTGTTGTGAGAATTATTGAATCAGGTAATGCACCTGAAGTGTTTGCTGGGCTCATAAGGAACACCATAGTCTTGTTGTATTTGCCGTGGTGTTTAGGGAGGAACCATAGGAGAGATGGTGCCCCTTTGATAAAGGGGTCCTAGCCTCAGAGGAGGGAGTTCTTCAAGCCAGTGGTGGGACCAGGAGCCTGTGGCCCTCCTGCCCAGAGGCTGCCCAGCCCAGCCCAGCCTCCCTGCCAAGACAAAGCCTTTGTGCTCACCATCCCCCTCCTTGTCCCACCTCCCTCCCTCCCTCTCTGGCTCTCTTCAAGTCCTCCCCTCCTCCTTAACAGACTTCTCCCTTCCCTGTCTCTACCTGTAACCCCATCCCAGAGAATTAACGATCATAAACCACTTTCATATTTGCTTCACCTATTTTTAGGTGAAATAGCTTTAAGTAAATAGTGGACATCAAGACCTTTCAGCCCTGAGCCCTTCATCAGCATGCATCTCTTAAAAACTAAAGTCTTTCTCTGCATAACCGCCACCTTGTCATGCCACTGAACAATGGGCAATAGCTGCTTTATATCGCTTGTGTTCTGCTGTATTCAGATTTCCCTGCTCGTGCCTGGAATACCTTTTGCAGTTGGTGTTTTTGAGCCAGGACCCAAGCCAGGTTCACATCTGCATCATCACGTCTCTTAAATATCTTCTGTTCTCGAGTAGTTGCCCTCTGTTTGTTTCCTTTTTCACAACACTAAAAGCAGTCTTGGTGAATGTGAACTTCTAGACTTGTCTCATTGCTTCCTCGAGGTGTCATTTAACTAATTCCACTCTCCCTTGTGTTTCTTATAAACTGGACATCGGGTGCAGAGGCTTGGTTAGATTCAAGTTAAATCTCTCTCTCTTCCTCTCTTCCTTCCCCACCCTGCCCTTCCTTCTCAAACAGAGCTCACAGGTAACAAGGCAGAGCTTAGCCCACATCACAGGGATTGCCCTCTGTGTCTGCTGGTTCACTATTCACAGCACTGAAATAGGCTTGTGGATCTATGTGAGGACAGCAACACCGGGTTCTTAGAAGCCCCTGTCAGTGAGGACGCAGAGTGTTTTGCAAATACACTCTGAAATCCAGACCCGCCAGCCGGAAGAGAGAGAGAGACTGTGTGTGTGTGGACAGGGGAGGCCAGTGGATGTCTTTCTTTCCTTCTCTGTCCCCATCGCTGTCTTCCTTTTTTCCTCCCTCCCTTCCTTGTCCTTTCTTCTTTTTCCTTCCTCTCCCGCCTTCTGCCGCCCCTCCCCACACCCGTCCTTCATGCCCATCTTCTTTTTCCCTCCCACCCCCAACTCATACCNTACCCCCCACCCTCCTCCTTCCCCTCTCTGCTTTCCACCTCCCTCCCTCGACCCCTCAGATGATTGACGGCGAGGCCTTCCTTTTGCTGACACAGGCGGACATTGTGAAGATCATGAGCGTCAAGCTGGGCCCAGCCTTGAAGATCTACAACGCCATTCTCATGTTCAAAACCGCCGACGACACCTTAAAGTGACTGGCTCAGGGCGGGGTCCTCCCTCTGCGGCTGATGCTTCCTTCCCAACTTGAGTTCCCACCATCCCACCTGTGGCCCCCCCCCCCACCTCTGGCCCTTAATTGGGGTGGTCCTTCTTTCCTGGGCCACTTCCTGCAAGGTACAGGGGAGCAGAGGAGCCCTGGGGAGGATGGAGTCCTAGCCCCCCGAGTCCTGGAGCTCATCCACCACCAGGCACACCAGTGAGGGTGTGAGCCGGCCGCTGGTGGCAAAGGTTGAAGGTGCCCCACCCACAACGGCCCCACCTCTCCAGCGAGCTGTTTCATCACCAAAGGGTCTTTCTCTCAGCAGTTAAAAAAGAGTCTGGTAGAACGGGAGTCCTTCAGCCTGAGGCCCTTCTCTCTTCTCTCTATGCTTCCCGCACCCCACCCCACCCCACTCTGCCGTCTCCTTTCCTCCCTCCAGGAAGCCACCCTGCCGCAAACACATTGATTCAAAGCAGCACCTCCCTGTTTCTGTCTGCTGGTTTTGTTGCCCTCATTCTGCTGTCTGGTTTTCCCAGACATTCCCAGAGGTGTGTCTTCATAGCATCACTGAGGGCTGGGGGTGCCTTTCTGTCTCTTGCCCAGGAGCCAGGATGCTTTCTTCGGCGTGCCCAGTTCTGGACCACTCGGTATTTGAGTGTCCCCCATGCCCTGTCTGGTTTCCAGCAGAGTGGGTGGTTAGAACCTGTTCGGCTTCTGCAGCAGAGGCTGAGGTTCCCCAGATGTTCCCAGGTGTGTCACCTGTGGAGAGGAGGCAGGCTGGCTGGCTAGGTAGTCGAGGCCAGCCCCCAGGGGACATCAGGTAATCCCAGGCCCTGGGCCTGCAGGGTGGTCGGCAGACATGGAGGCTCTCAGAGCAGAGCAGAGCATCCTTCCCTGCCGCCGTGGGTCTCAGCCATGTACTGCCCAGGAGGTAAGGGCCCCATGCCTGCCAGGGCTTTTGCTGTAGGAATGCCTGCCTGGTATGCACTCTGCCTGGCATGCACCTCCCCCGCATGGTGTCACATTCAACCTGTCTCTTAGATGTCTTGGTTGTGGGAAGTCTTACAAAGACTCTTAAATGGTGGGAGTTGGGAAGAAGGTGAATTCCTCTAGCTTTGAATTCTCCACGTCCCTTAAGCTTCTCTTACCACCCTCCATCTTGCATTGCCAGCCAGGTACCTGCCATGGCTCTGGGATTTTGACCTTTCTGTCCAAGTGTGGCCTCCACTGAGCCCTGCCAAACCTGCCTCCCAGGCTACAGGGGCAGGGGGCGGAGGCCCTGGAGGACCCGGCCGTACCCATGGAGGTGAGGTGCCACCGCCAGGCTCTCGTGGAGCCAGGGCCTCTCCTGGACCCCTCATCTCCACCACGTGATGCACATGTGCAGGTGTGTGTCGGGCACTCTCGGGTGTGCTTGTCGGTGCAGACCTGAGGCTCGGTGTGGGAAAATGTCAAGGGCTATTATTGTGAAAATATGAAGCTTTATCTTTGGAAAACCCAAAGCTCTGTTGATTTCCTGCCCCGGGCCAAGAGAGGACCCTCTCTCATGGAAGCCTGGGCAGCTGGACCAGGGCAGACGTTCAGGCCCCTGCTGCACTGCCGCACGGGTGCGGATGGACCTCAGAGACACCACCTTCCTGGGAAGGCTTGGCCCGGCCCTGCCCTCGGTAGGGGGCTGGGTTTACCAAGGTTGCACGGGCGTCCCCTTGCCCAGGAGTAAGGAGGAGCCCGTCTGAGCCTCTCTGTCCTGCTTGCTCGGGTGGCACTGAAACCCACCAGCTCCATGGCCTCGTCTGCTCCTCCGTGAGACTGCAGAGAGAGCTCGCTGACTCTGGCGTAAGAAGACAGCAGGTACACACAGCCATGCTCTGGGGCCTCTCCACTTCTAAGCACAGCTGGGACAGCTGAGCCACATGGGTCTGCCCTCCGCTGTCCTGACCCCTGTCTACAGGAAAGACAAGATGGACCAGAGGCCTTGGAAAAAAGGGCCCCCAGGCCCCCAAACTTTGAGCCTCAGCACTGTCTTACACCAACATCAAACTCTGGAAAGAAACCAAATCATAAAAAAAAGGAGGGGGGATAAGAAATCTGCCTTCTGTCCACCCCACTGGTTCTTCACCCCCTCCCTTCCCCAAATGAAACCATTACACCATGACCTGGGCACACAGTGAGGGGTGAAGGGAGGGAGTTGGCACCCCTGTCCTGTGCCCTCTGACCTGCTCTCCAGCGGAAAAAACCACCATACTTTGGCCCTGGCAGCCTCTCCCAGCCCTTACCCTGGCTTAGGACAACCAGACACTTTCTGTTTAATTTCTGAAGCAGAGAGAATGATCCTAGAGTTGGAAAATGAAGCCTGTTTGCACTTTCATTCACACGCACTTTGGTGGAGTTATGTTTTTTTGTACTTGCCTCGTGAGAGTGTGCCTGTGTGTGTGTGTGTGTGTGTGTGTTTGTGCATGCACGCACACGTGCGTGTTCTTTAAGAGAATCTTCTGGTTAAAGATAAAGTCACTCTTGAGAGAGAAGAATTTACAAATAAAATGTGGTGTATTTTGTCAGTGTATTGAAACAACATAAATAAACTTGAAGAACAGGATGGTTTGCTGTCAGAGTCTGTTTCTGTTTTCATGGTCAGAGATCCAGAAAGCACAGAATGAATTACTGTTCCATTAATGGAGAGAATAAAGCATTCTTTATTGTAACATAATAAAGCTGTTAGAGGTCCTAAAGCATCTGATTTTTATTCTGTTTTAAAGAAACAAAGGATAAAGATAGATGGCTGTATTAGTCAACATAATGTGGAAATGGGAACCCCCTGAGAATAGTGTGAAAATGCCCTGACCCTTGACAGTTTATAAATGGTCAAGAGTGGAAAATTCAATAAAGGCTCCAGGTTCCCTGGGTTTTTTGTTTTGCTCTTGTTTTGCTCTTGTTTGCTGCGCTGGGTCTTCGTTGCTGTGCCTGGGCTTTCTCTAGCTGCAGCGAGCAGGGGCTACTCCCTGGCTGTGGCGCGTGGGGTCCTTGCAGTGGCTCCTCCCGTTGCAGACCGCGGGCCCTGGTGCGCACGGGCCTCTGAGGTTGTGGCTCGCGAATTTAGTCGCTCCGCAGCTTGTGGAATCCTCCCAGACCAGTGATTGGTGTGTGTACCCTGCACTGGCAGGCAGATTCTCATCCACTGTACCACCAGAGAAGTCCCTCCAGTTTTTTTAAATGACCTCAAATTGAGGGATGGGGAAATGTCAAGATGAACAGTTAGAATTTGTTAAAGTTCCCAGAAATGGTGTGAGCAGATGCGGAAGTGGCAGAAATAGTCCATCACATCACGCCAGCAACATCCTTAACTCCTTGTTTCCGCTGCTCTTCCAGACTGCTTGGCCAGAAGAGTGCCAGCCACGGAGCTGCCTAAGAGCCCATCTTCCCCACACTTTAGCCAGGAGTCTATCTTACTGAGCAGGTTGGAACCATGGTGGACTGATGTTCTTTGGCTTCAACCCTTAGGGCTGCCCAGGAAGCAACTGGAATTTGGGGCAGGGGTGGATTAACTTTGACTTCCCTTTACCTTGCTCCTCAAACCTCCTACCCCATTACCTTTCACGTTGTCTCAGTAAATGTCCTCACCATCTATGTCACAGAGAAAACGGAGGTCATCAGAAGGAATACCCCACCTTCCCGCCACCTTATATGACAGTCCCCTCTTACCTGCATCCATCCTTCCCTCTTTCCTACCTATCACAGTGGAAGAACTGATCCTTCCCTTTGTCTGAAGTTAACCATCTACCAGCCATGTCTGCTGTAAAAGGAAAAGAAATGGTATTGAAAGACAAATCAGGACTTTTGGAAATTTCAAATGTGATTGCAGAGATAATTCAGCACAAGGGTTGAAAGATTAAGTTGATATTGTCCCAAAAGTAGAATAAAAAAAGATGAAAATGGGGAAGAGTAAGAAAATTAGGAGGAGAAGGGAATGACAGAGGATGAGATGGTTGAATGGCATTACCGATTCGATGGACATGAGTTTGAGCAAGCTCTGGGAGTTGGTGATGGACAGGGAAGCCTGGCATGCTGCAGTCCATGGGGTCGCAGAGAGACAGAGACTGAACTGAACTGAACTGAACTGAAGAAAATTAGAGGACTAACTAGAAATCCAATATGCGACTAATAGAAATGCCATTAAGAGAGAACAGATAAATTATTATAATAAAAAGGAACTTAAAAAAGGAAATTTCACAGAGAGACAAATGGAAAGATCCCACTACATGCCCAGGCCAGTGGATGTAAAAGGAATGACACCAAGCTATATTACTGTGAGATGTCAGAATAATGAGAACAAAGAGGAGAGCTGAAAGCTCCCAGAGGAATAAAACAGATCACATCCAAAGGAACATGAAGTACAATAGCACTGACCTTCTCAATAGCTATGCTGGAAGCAAGAGAAAAGAGAGGAATGTCTTCACAACTTCAAAGAAAAATTCTGTGCCCAGTCAAGCTGTCAATCAAATATGAAAGCAGAACATTTTCAAATATTCAAGGCTTCAAACTTTTACCTCCCATGCGCCTTTCCTCAGAAAGCCACTGGAGAATGTGTTCCATCAAAATGAAAAGAGTAAGTCAAAAAAGAGAAAAATCCCAGGAATTCAAAGATATGTCTTTTCAACATAAGAAAATTAATCTATATAATATTCCACATTACTGGAATGAATGGGAAAACATGATCATCTCGATTGATATATCAACAGAAAAGGCATTTGGCAAAAATCCAACACCTTTTCACAAAAACTGTCAGAAAACTAGAAATAGGAGGAAACTTCCTCAACATGACAAATAAACGGCAAGACAATACTCATGGGTAGGAAGACTTAACATTGTTAAAACATCAGTACTTGCCTGCAGTGCTCTATAGAGTCAGTATAAACTCTATCAAACTTCCAGTGGACGTTTTTGCAGGAATATGTAAGCTGGTTCTCATATTTGTATGAAATTGCAAGTGGCAAAATCTTGAAAAAGAACAAAGTTGGAGGACTCAGACTTTCTGGTTTCAAAACTTACTACAAAGGTAATGTAATCAAAATGGATGATACTGGCATAAGGGCAGGCATAAAAAACAACTAAATAGAACTGAGAGTCCAGAAATAAATCCATAAAGTTCATGGCCAATTGGCTTTTTTTTAATCTTTAGCAGTACAGCTCGGCATGTGGGATCCTGTTTCCCCTATATCAGCAATTGGTGGAACTGGTGCCTGCTGTATTGGAAGTATGGCATCTTAACCACTGAACCTCCAGGGACATCCCAGCAGCCAAATGGTTTTCTTAAATTTTTGTTTAAAGCCAATTGATTTTTGATGAGTGTCAAGCCCATTCAATGGGGAAGGAACAGGACACTGAGATTTCCACTTGTGAAAAAGTGAGGTTGGATGCCTATCTTACAGTCTATAGAAAATGAACTGCAAATGGATCAATGACCCAAATAGCAGAGCTAAAACCATAAACCCCTTATAAGGAAACATAGAGGTAAATTTTTATGACCTTGGAATTGACAGTGGATTCTAGATGTGAGACCGAAAGTGCAAGCACCAAAAGAAAATCAGACAAGCTGCACTTCATCAAAATTAAACCCTTTTGGACCTTGAATGAAAAAGTTGAAACAACAGCCTACAGAATGGGAGAGAATATGTGCAAATTACATATCTGACAAGAGTTTAATATCTAAAATATATAAATAATTCCTAAAACTGAACAACAAAAAGACAATCCAAATAAAGAATCGCAGAGGACTTGACTGAACATTTCTCCAAAGATAGACAAATGGCTAACACACACAGAGATGTTCAACATCATTAGTATTAGAAAAATGCAAATCAAAACCACAATGGGCTACCATGTCACACCTACCAGGATCACTATAATAAAATAAAGGAAAATAATAATTGTTGGAAAGGATGTGAAGAATCTGCTGGTTGGAATGTAAAATGGTGCAGCCACTGTGAAAAGTATGGCACAGTTTGGCTCCTCAAAAAGCTAAATATAGAATTACCATACTACCCAGTGGACTTTTCAGGTGGCGTTAGTGGTAAAGAACCCGCCTGCCAATGCACGAGACATAAGAGAGACAGGGGCTTTGCTCCATGGGTCGGGAAGATCCCCTGGAGGAGGGCATGGCAGCCCACTCCAGTACTCTTGCCTGGAGAATTCCATGGACAGCTACATGTTCTCTGGCCAGCTATAGTTCATGGGGTCGCAAAGAGCCGGACATGACTGAAACAAATTAGTACACACACGCAGCACATCAGTTCAGTTCAGTTCAGTTGCTCAGTCATGTCTGACTCTTTGCAACCCCATGAACCTCAGCACGCCAGGCCTCCCTGTCCATCACCAGCTGCCAGAGTTTACTCAAACTCATGTCCATTGAGTCAGTGATGCCATCCAGCCATCTCATCCTCTGTCATCCCCTTCTCCTCCTGCCCCCAATCGCTCCCAGCATCAGGGTCTTTTCCAATGAGTCAACTCTTCACATGAGATGGCCAAAAGTATTGGAGTTTCAGCTTTAGCATCAGTCCTTCCAATGAACACCCAGGACTGATCTCCTTTAGAATGGACTGGTTGGATCTCCTTGCAGTCCAAGGGACTCTCAAGAGTCTTCTCCAACACCACAGTTCACAGTTTTACTCCTAAGTATGTATCTAAAATGGAGAAGGAAATGGCAACCTACTCCAGTACTCTTGCCTGGAAAATTCCATGGGTGGAGGAGCCTCATAGGCTACAATCCATGGGGTCACAAAGAGTCAGACACGACTTCACTTTCACTTTTCATACATCTAAAAGATTTGGAAACATTATTTATATGCCAGTGTTCACTGAAGCATTATTCACTGTGTTCAAAAGGTGGAAGCAACCCAAAAGTCCATTAATAGATGAGTAGGTAGACAAAATATAGATGAATAGATAGACATGTGTGCATGCTAAGTCATTTTATTCGTGTATGACTCTTTTTGACTCTATGAACTCTAGCTGTCCAGGCTCCTCTGCCCATGGGGATTCTCTAGGCAAGAATACTGGAATGGGTTGCCATGCCCGCTTCCATGGGATCTTCCCTGCCCAGGGATTGAACCCACGTCTCTTTTGTCTCCTGCATTAACTGGTACCACCTGGGAATCCTCGAATAGATAGACAAAATGTGGTATATGTATCCATACAGTGGAATATTATTCAACCATTAAATGGACTAAGCAACATGGATGAATCTTGAAAATATTACACTAAGTGAAATAAGCCAGGTACAAAAAGACAAATATTGTATGATTGCACTTATATGAAATATCTAGAATAGGCAAATTTACAGAGACAGAAAGTAGTCTGGAGGTTACCAGGGGCTGGGTGAAGAGGGAGTTGGGAGTTATTGCTTAATGGCCACAGAGCTGTGCTTAGGGGTGATGAAAAAGTTTTGGAAAGAGATACTGATGATGATTGCATAACACTGTGAAAGTACTTGACACTGAATTGTCCACTTCTTAATGATTGAAATGGCAACTTTTATTTACATAGATTTAACCACTGTTTTAAAAGAGGACACCCATAGGATCCAGGAAATAGGACATCCAGCAAGGAGAGGGACAAAGAAAGGGCTTCTCTGATGGTTCAGTGGTTAAGATTCCACATTTCCCCTGCAGGGGGCATGATTTCATCTAAATCATGCTATTTAGGCACATGGAAGTATTAAGATTCTGCATGCCACATGGCACACTCAAAAAAAAAAAAATTAAAAAATTTTTTTAAAAGGAGAAAGACAGAGGGGATTTCCAGAGTGATGGAAAAAGAAGGGCCAGGCTGACAACTGAGCTGTTGTCCCGATGAAAAGAGAAGGATGAAATCTCCAGGAAGGATGAGAAAAAAAAAAACAAAACAACCAAACAAACCCAATGAAATTGGCTGAAAAGTTCATTCAGGTTTTTCCCTAAGATATTACAGAAAAACTCGATTGAATTTTTTAGGCTAACCCAATATTACTGTATTAGGAGGCTATTTTCAGCTCTATCAAAGAGTTTAAGAATTATTTGCATGTGTGTTTGTACAGGTGTACAATATATGCAGAGGTATACATTGACTATTTCAAACAATCAGATGAGACAATGACCAGTTAACTTTAGGAAAAGCAGAGGTGAATGTTTGGATGGGCGAGATGGAAATATTGTAAGGAAACCACTTGAGAATTTCTAAAAAATGACAGATGGAGGGAATCTCAGTATAATCATGCTATTTAGACACATGGAAGTATTAATAAATACCAGAGGAAGCTCTGTGACAACCTAGAGGGGTGGGATGGGGTGGGAGGTAGGAGGGAGGTTCAAGAGGGAGGGGACATATGTATACCTATGGCTGATTCATGTTGATGTGTGGCAGAAACCAACACAATATTGTAAAGCAATTATCCTTCAATTAAAAATAAATACATTTAAAAAAATACCAAAGGAAGCAGCTAAAGTGCATTCTTTGTCCATGAGGAAGGAGATGGGGAACACACCTTTTTCATTATCTGCCTCATAGTCCAGCTCCATTTTAAAAATTCTGTACATTTATCACTTTCTGAAAATCTTTTTCTTCTAAAAGAAAAGTAAGTGGGGTGGGAGCAGGGGGGCCTCATCTCTAGCCTGTGTGTGAACTCTGTTGACCCAAAGGTCTTGCACTCAATCCACACGGACAACAGGCTTCTCAGTTCTGAGCCCGGATTCCCCTCTGCCTATGGATGAATCTGCAGGTGTGAGAGGGTATGTGTAGGTGGGGTTATTGGTGGGAGTAGGGATGGGGCGGGACAGCTAAAGCAGGGAAAAGTGGGCTGAGGGATGCCAAGGTGGGGGGGGTATTCACAGAGGTAGATTCCCACGGGTTCAGACTCTTGTTTCCCCTTCTCATCCCTGAGAACAAATCTTTGACCATCACATCCAAGCTACAGAAGCCAGCCAGCTGAAACAGAGGATACAGGGAGATTGGGAGGGAAACGAAAAAGGAAAATGAAGAGGGGAAGGGGAATGCCTTACTGCCATGGCCTCAGGGCAGGAGTGGCCTTGGCCATTTTCATGCAGCATGTTTGAGAGGAAAGGGCAAGTTTAAGCACCACTGCTGATAGCATGTCAGTTGGTACAGCTTTTTAGAGTAACTTGGTAGTAGGTCAAAATGAACCCAGAACTCCCACTTTCAGGAGTTTACCAGAAAGAAACATGTGCCAAGGTCACACGATATTAACAGAGATCTTCTCTGCAGCCTCCTTAAAATTACTGCGATTTTGGTTAACAGTCTGAGTGTCCATCAGTAAAGGAACAGAGGATGGAAAATAGTAGTGGGGAAATTCATCCCACATTTAGGAGTGTGATACAGCGAGGCATGCAGGATCTTTAGTTTCCCGACAAACCTGTGCTCCCTGCAGGAGAAGTGTGGAGTCCCTGATAGAGATGTTTTTAAAATGCTGTATGTGTTGACACGGGCTTCCCCGGTGGTGCTAGTGGTAAAGAACCCACCTGCCAATGCAGGTAGAGAGTTCCATCCCTGGGTGGGTGAAGATCTCCTGGAGAAGGGCACGGCAACCCACTCCAGTATTCTTTCCTGGGGAATCCCATGGACAGAGAAGCCTGGCAGGCTGCAGTCCATGGCGTCGCACAGAATTGGACATGACTGAAGTGACTTAGCATGCAGCACGCACATATGTGTTGACACAGAGAGCTGTATGAGAGGGGGAAAAGTGAGTTGCTGAACAATATGTAGAGTACAGTGCATTTTGGGGGGCGGGGGATGGATGAGATATGCAGGTGAAGGTGCAGGCAAAAGTCTGGAAGAAAAGTCACCTTTGAGTTAATAGCAGTTATCTCTGGAAATGAGATTGAAGATAGGCTGGAGGAGAAGTTTTCACTTTTTATTTCAAGGTCTTCGGTGTGTTGGAATGCTTCCATACTGATTATGCAATACCATCTTGTGGGGTTTTTTTCAAACGGGCTGGAAGAGAGGAGGAGGTTGGCAGAGGAGGAGCAGCTCAGCCCAGGAAAGGGGCAGGACCCTGGGCTCTGCCCTGATTTGCTCGGTGCCCTAGGGCCAGCCGCTGCCCCTCTCTGGGCCGAAGCCAGGCAACTGCTGCTGTGTGTGCTGGCGGAGGAGTGAGGCCTGCAGAGCTGTCGAGAGCACGTTCACCAGTTTCTAAGGCACTGGAATGACTGGGAAGTTGTTGACATTTTTAAAAATTTATTTTTGGCTGCCCTGGGTCTCTGTTGCTGTGCGTGGGTTTCTCTTGCTGGGGAGCACAGGCTCTAGCGTTTGGGACTTAGTTGCTCCAAAGCATATGGGATCTTCCCAGACCAGGAATCCATCCAATGTCCCCTGCATTGGCAGGCAGATTCTTAACCACTGTGCCACCAGGGAAGGCCTGTTGACATTTTAATTTAAAAAAAGAAGGCAGCGAAGGAGGCAGCACGGCAGTCAGACTCTGAGTTCCCTGCCAAGAAGGGGGACGCGGGGCAAAGCTTTGCTCACCTGTCCAGCAATCCAGGCTCCACCCCTCCCCTGAGTTAGAACCCCTGGTCTGGGCAGCTACAGATCAAACAGGACAAAGCCTGGGGCGAGCTGAGCCCTGGTTCCTGAGTCTCAGTTCTCCAAAGGGCAAGGTGGGGCACGGGTCTCCACTCAGGCAGGGTGCTCCTCCCAGGTTGGTGCCCAGGCAGTGCCGGGGCAGGTGAGCTCTGGGCCCAGGATTTGGCTCTACACAAGAGAGTGCCAGGAGTATCAGGCTGTCGGGCTGGCACAGTGGGCAAATGAGCTGCTCCTCCCCAGATGGATCCACGATCGGGCTAATCAAAGAGGCCGGTGGTCCCCATTAGTGAGAACGGTGCAGAACAAGCACCTTCCTTGGTCAACTTCTCAGGCTCTAAGCAAAAGGGATAGTGACTCTGCTAATGGAATCAGGGAAGGCTGCGTAGAAAGAGTCCGCATGTCAGCAGGGCTTGGAGGTGGGGTTGGTGGGGGCAAGATTTCAGAGAATGAAATGTGACAGCGTTAAAGGGACTTCAGAGCTCCTCCCTGTTGGGCATCATCACAGATTCACACAAGGTTCCGGGAGCTGGAGTCACTTGCCCAAGGTCACACAATGTAAGTTGTGCTGTACCTTTTACAAGACGGTCCCCAGGGCAGGGCCCAGTGGAGGAGCCAGTGGGCACGCCAGCATCGTGATTCAGGTACAGTGGTTAATTAGTAACCGGAAAGCCCGGTAGCCAGTGCCCAGCCAGCAGGGCTGAAGGTTGAACGTCAGCTGGTTTGGGAGCCTGAGGGAGTGGGTGACAGGTCGCTCCTGTCTGGGAAGGTTGTTCGGGCAGTCAGGATTGGGTTGTGGGTCAGAGGGACCATGCAGAGAGACTGTAAGGCAGAGCTGGGTACGGGGCTGGAGCCCAGGACTTGAGCTGGGACCTAGTTTTTTTCAGGTGAGTGACTCCACCATGAGCAGGACACCTCCCTGCTAACGTGTTCGTCTGCCAAAATGGGAAACTAGTTACCTAGCTAATTTCCTTCCTAACTACTGTATTGACTTCCTTTCCTTCCTGACACCCTCCTCCCTAACTCCTTTCCTTCAGTTTTTCTTCCTATCACTTCCCTCCCTTCCTTCTTCCCTTCTTTCCTTCCTTCCCTCTCAACTAATTCTCTACCTGTGCTGCCTAATTTTCTTCCTTCCTAACGAATCCATTTCATCCTTGGTTTCTTCCAACTAACTTCATTCCTTCTTTTTTCTTAATTAAAAAAATTTTTTAATGTTTGTTTATTTTAATTTCTTGGCGGTGCCATGCAGTATGTGGGAACTTGGTTCCCCAACCAGAGTTTGAACCGGCACCCCCTGCTTTGGAAGCACAGAGTCTTAACTACTGGGCCACCAGGGGCGTCCCTCTTCCTTCCTTTTCTAAATTCCTAACTTCTCCCTGAAATTCCAGGCCATGGGCTTTGGCGTCAGAACTGGCTGGGTTCAAATCCCAGTTATATCATTTGCTGCCTAGATGTCTGAGTCACATCACTTCATTTCTCTGTGCCTGTTTCCTCCTTTTCAAAACAAGAATGATGATAGTTCTTAACCCATGGCACTGCAGAAACAAAATAAGACCAAAGTGGTATGTAATGTCACTGGCATGTCATTGCAAGGCACTGGGCAAGCAGGCTTATAAATGAATAAATGACAGTAGAGTGAAGACAGTGTAGTAACAGAAGTGGGCACAAGGAAGGGAGCTAGGGTTCATGGGGTTGGGGGTGGTCTGGTGAAGCTTATGGGAAAGGCTGGTGAGGACAGATGCAAAGGGTTAGTGGAGCAGACCTGATTGGTTGGTTTAGAGAGTGTTCCAAAAAGAGGGAACTGTGTGACCACCCCCCCCCGCATTCCCCCTGCATCCAACAGGTCCAGGGAGACGGGGGCAAGAACATGGAGTGATGGGGCAGAAGGGTGCACGTCTCGGCTGGGCCAAGTTAGAGGAACAAATAGGCTTGAGGGCTCTCAGAGGAACTTGGAGCACCTCCCGAGAGTTTGCAGGGGTCTCTGTAGGTCTAAAGAGCTGGGAGAAAATGCTGATGCTCATTCAGCCTCTGGCCAGGAAATCAGAAGGCAGTGCTGCAGGAGAGAAAGATGCTGAGAACTGCTCAGGTGTGGGCGTCACAGTCAAGGTAATGGGACAGCGTGGTGGTGGGCAATGAGCCTGTCAAAGTTCCCACCAGGACTTAGTACCCACGTAGTAAATGAACAGCAACACCTTCAGAATTTTTACATAATGGTACAAAGATAAAAAGATAACTAAGATAACCTAACCCCACTGTCACCTTGGGTCATGTCCCTCCAGCCTTTTTTTGATGGTCATGTGCATTGTGTCTTTATTTTCTTAACAAAGTCACCTACCATTGTTCATCTACCATTTGGAAACCTGCTTTTTCGCCTTGACATTGTATCACATATATGTTCCCATTTCCATTTACATAGGCCAATATGTCATTTTTAAACTGGTTAGTTTTCCAAATTATAGATGTACTCTAGTTTATCTTATCAATTCATTCCTCGATTTATTAGTCACATATATACTGAGCTCCAACCCTATCCCAGGCTCTGATCTGGATAATAGAGATTCAGAGTGAATAAGAGTAGTCTTTGCCCTTGCAGAGCCAATGTTCAAGTTCAAGACAAAAAATAAACAATCAAAGCATTGTAAGATAAGGTGTCAGAGAGTGATGTGTTATAAAGTAAAATATAAAGCAAAAAAATGTGGATGGGGAACTGGTGGGACTGGTATTGCAGAGTGTTCAACCATTCTGGTTTGCCCAGGATTATACTGGGCAAGGATTGCCCAGGATTATACTGAAAGTCTCACATCCTGGGAAACCCCTAACTGGGACAATCGGTCATGGAAAGGGCCTCTGGGAGGTGATGTTTGAGCAGAGACCTCTGTGATATGAGTGGAAGGTGATCATGCGGATGTCTGGAGGAAGGGTATTCTAAGCACAGGGAAATGTAAGGGCAAGGGGCAGGAGGTCAGAGGGTGCTCCGTGTGTCTGAGGGATAGCAAAGAAGCCAGGTTGGAGCACAGTGAAAGGGAGCTGTTGGAGACCAAGGAGGAGAGGGAGATGGGAGCCAGGTCACATGGAATCTCATAGACTGTGGTAAAGACTGGATTTTAATCCTAAGTTTGGTGGCAAGTACACTGGAGTTTTTGAGCAACAAAGTCACATGATCTGACGTCCGGTTTTAAAGAGTCACTCTGGTTTTTGGTGAAGAAAGATTGTAGAGGGTCAAGTTAGAAACAGGAACACACTGGGAAAGTGAGTGTGATAATCCATGCAAGTGATGGTGGTGGCTCAGGGCCAGGTGGTTGCAGCAGTGGCGTCTGGATATATTTTGTTTCGTTTATTTATTTAGCATACATTTGCTTTGCAGTGTTGTTAGTTTCTGCTGTATGATGAAGTGATTCAGCCATATGTGTACATACATCCCCTCCCTCCTGGACCTCCCTCCTACCTACCCCCATCCCACCCATCTGAGTCATCACAGAGCAGCAAGCTGAGCTTCCTGTGCTTTTTTTATAGCCCGTGCCCACTAGATTTCTGTTTTACACATGGTAGTGTATATATGTCAATCCCAATCTTCCAATTCATCTCACCCTCCCCTTCCCCCACTGTGTCCACATGTCCATTTTCTACATCTGTGTCTCTATTCCTGCCCTGCGAATAGGCTCATCTGTACCATTTTTCTAGATCCCACATATATGTGGGATTTTGAAGGTAAAGTCTAAGGTGATTTTATGGTGTAGTGGTGGATTCAGGGGGAAGGTGCAAAGTTTCTGGGATGAATTTCTAGTTGCTGGTTCGAACCTTTGAGTAGGTGGAAGTACCGTTACGGAGATAGATGTCAATGGAGGAGCAGGCTGGGGAGAGTGGAAGAATGAAAGTCAGGACTTTCGTTTTGGACATGTTAAAAGTGAGATGCCTCTAGACCTCTAACTGGTGAAGTGTCAGAGAATCCAGAGTCAGGAGTGTATCAGAACTAGAGAGATGAGTTTGGGGATTGTGGAGTTTAGTCGACACTTTAATCCATTAAACTGGTTGCTGTCAACTGGAGAACAAGTATAGAGAAAGGCCGGGCCAGTATTTCAGGGTCAAAAAGAGGGAATGCAGTGGAAAAGATGGAGAAAAGCAGTTGGTGAAGTAGAAGGAAAACCAGCAGATCCTAACGCCAAGTAGGAAAAGGGGGTCATATCCTCAGGACGCTGAATGACATGAGAACAAATAATTCATCACTGGCTCTGGCACGTGGAGCCAGGTTACTGGTCTATTCTTTTGGGGGCATGTTGGGATAACAGCCTCTTTGGAATGGCTCCAAGAGAGGAAAGGAGGAAGGAGTAGGAACTGAGTCCAGACAACTCTTCCAAGGAGTTTAACTGCAAAGGGAACATGGAAATGGGACGGTCTCTCTGTAAGTCCCAGAGAGGGAACTATTGCAGTCAGCGAGTATTCTGATGTGCCCTACACTTGGACCTTGAGGTAGAGGTAATAAAAACTAGAAATAATAATAGTAATTATTTTCATTATTGTTTTCCTGTTCTAAGCAGTGCTCCTAAATGAAGGCTGCATCAGGGTCTTGTCATTGAAAAGAAATGACCTTGTTCTGGGTGTTATGTTTTGTCAACATAATATCCTGCCCATCTGTGTGTGTTGGTTCAACATTTCCATCCTCTTAAAAAATGAAAGGCTCTGATACTGTTCAGTTGGGTTTTTCTTGGATGACTCCCCCCACCTATATCAAAGCCCACAGAAGACCCCCACCCCAAGGCCACTGGGCTCAGGTCCCTTTCTGACGAGCCCCCTTGGCCCTAGCTCCGCAGATCCCCACACTGTGGTGAATTACAGAGGTCTGAGTGTGGCATGTGGTAGCCACACAGAAAGTTCCAGAAGAGCAGGGGCCGTGTCAGACCCTGTCAACTCCTTCATTGCCCAGAACACCCCGTATAACCTCCTGGAGAGAGGAAGATACCCTGTGAGTAC
This sequence comes from Redunca redunca, assembly GCA_006410935.1. Taxonomy (NCBI): domain Eukaryota; kingdom Metazoa; phylum Chordata; class Mammalia; order Artiodactyla; family Bovidae; genus Redunca; species Redunca redunca. Next base: position 37,502 of record SJYQ01095224.1, read on the forward strand.
CTGATTATTGCACCAGGCCATCATGCATCAGGGTGCCACTGGGATCCTGCTTCCTGGTGATACCAACCAGGGTTCTTGACCTTCACAACGAATAGAAATTGACCAGAGACCAGGCAAGAAATTCAGACGGGGCCCCTGTTGCAGCAGGGGGAGCAAGAACAAAAAAGAGATCCTCTTGTTTGCTCACTCCCTGAATGGGGGACAAGCTTGTTCCTTGTATGGGTGAGAGTAGGGGTGTGTCCTGGGCTTTCGTGGTAGCTCAGCTGGTAAAGAATACGCCTGCAATGCAGGAGACCCCAGCTCGATTCCTGGGTTGGCCAGATCCCCTGAAAAAGGGATGGGCTACCCACTGCAGTATTCTTGGGCTTCCCTGGTGGCTCAGACAGTAAAGAATCCGCCTGCAATGCGGGAAATCTGGATTTGATCCCTGGGTTGGGAAGATCCCCTGGAGGAGAGCACGGCAACCCACTCCAGTATTCTTGCCTGGAGAATCCCCATGAACAGAGGAGCCTGGTAGGCTACAGTCCATGGAGCTGCAAAGAATCGGATGTAACAGGGCGACTAAGCGCAGCACAGGGGTGTGTCCAAGGGTCTTGCCGAAAGAGGAGCTTTAGGCATCTTGCCCCCACCCTAAGTGGTATTGAGTGAAGGAGGCATGCACAGTACCCTGCTTTTGCTCCAGGCTCCTCAAAAGTGGCAGCTGGATTTTTTGGTCTCTTTGTATCCTTTGGGTTCAGAAATTTGCCCCATCTGCCCACACACACTGTTATTTTTAGCCCCATACAGTTTTTTTTGTATTTTGCTGCTAGAGGAGAGGTGTGTCCAGGTGCAAGGATTGCAGCACTGCAGCAAAGAGTGCCAGGTCCCAGTCCTGCTCTGGAGACAGCAGTCAGAACTTTGAGGGCCATGGGGAAGGACCCCAAAGTCCCAGTGTTCAGCAAAGACCAAGGCCAGGCTGATTGAACCGGACACCTAGGCCCTGAAGCACCTGCAGGTTCTTGGGAGTCAAAGTGCTCCCAGGTCTCTGAACTTCATTTTCAGCCCCAGATGGTCTGCAGCGGGCCTGGGTGGGCCCCAGGGAACATGTCTCCTCCCAGACAGGCCCCCTACACACACACATACAGACACACACACATACATATTTACTAATAAACACCAATATGAACACAGATCCACAAAGACCACTGTCACACATATGTATTCATAGACACACACACATGCACACAACACGTTAACATGTATAGAGGTACACACTGCCGTGTCCACACACTACACTACACAGAGACTCATTGAAGCACATCGACACACAGACCAGTCACCGATGTACAGACGCACCGACAAAATCACACAGTCACACCTTGTGCATCACACAAGGTATTGCACAAATCACACCAACAAAATCACACAATCACACTGGTGCACAAATACCTTGACACGCAGGGACACACTGATACACTGGATAGACAGACACACATCTCTGCGTGAAACATCTGCACACACACCCGCACCCCACACACTCACGTGCATTCCAGCAAGCCCCAGCATCACCCCGGCTCTCCTGCAGCTGTCGCCCATGCCCTTCTACCCACACCCCCAGGGGGAGGCGATGTCCCCGAGGGAACAGAGGACTTCGGTCCCTTCTTAAGCCCTGCTGGCTCCCGCGTGACATCAACAGCTCCCTCGCCACAGCCGGGAGTTCCAAGCTGGGTGCCGGGGCCGGGCCGGCGCCAGGCACAGACACTTCGGCCCTTGTTGGGAGAACAGAGAGGGCTTCTTGTCCACTGTCCGCCCTCCGGCTCCCACCGCGGCTTCTCCCAGCGGCCTCTCCGCAGGCTGTGCAGGTACGTGGGGCCGGGGAGGCAAGGGCCTGGCAGAGGGGCTGTCAGGGCCCAGCCAGGAGGGGTGTGGGCTACAGGAGCACGGACTTGGGGCCCTGGCTGAAGCCAGGCTGTGCTCCGTATTTGGCTCTGCAGCTCACCTTCTCAGGGCTCCATGTGGCTGGGCCTCCCGGAGCAGCCTAGACCGGGAAAATTCCCTCACTTCCCCTGTGGTCACTTTCTCAGCTCCCAAGAAGACCAGGGGGTGGTTGCCCCAGGGCCCCCTTGTAAAGATGGGTGGTCTCTACGGCAGCCCGGGCCCCACCGCAGACCAAAGCTGCTATCTCAAGAGGCGCAGTACCCAGCAGTCCCCAAAAGCAATCTCAGTTTCTGCTCTTGACTTTCCAGTCTAGGGTGGGGCTGTGGGGTCCTGGGCCTGCCAAGCCAGGGCCTGGACATATAAGCGTCCTCCACCTGCTCCTAGCCACACAGACCACTGTTCACACTCTCCACTGTTTCGTCTCAAACAGACACAGCCAAGGGCTTCCCAGCTGGCATTAGTGGTAAAGAACCCGCCTGCCAATGCAGGAGATGTGAGATGCAAGTTCGATCCCCAGGTCAGGAAGATCCCCTGGAGGAGGGCATGGCAACCCACTCCAGTATTCTTGCCCGGAGAGTTCCGTGGACAGAGGAGCCTGGAGGGCTATATACAGTCCATTGGGTCGCAAAGAGCCGGACACGACTGAAGTGTCTTAGCTCGCTTGCTCGTGGGTCTGTTCATGATTCTGGCCCAAGGTCCCCAGGGCAGCTGCCCCTCCAGGGACATTAGGCGGAAGTCCTTGTGGCTGAGACATGGTAGTCAACACAGAGCCCAACCCAGGGCTCTCTCTAGCTATCCAGGGTGGCAGCATGCCTGTATGGGGTCCAGGGGAGCTCAGCTTGCCCCTCACAAGCTGTGGGACCTTAGGCAAGTCCCTTTTGAGGCCGCAGGCTCCCCACCTCTGAAATGGGAGGAAGAGTCCAGACTTTATGCCCTGCAAGAGTCCTTCCAGTCTTGGCTTTTCCAGACATCAGAGCTGCCCTGGCCATCCCCAGTGCTTGAAAAGACTCAGCCTGGGAAGGGCCACCCCTGACCGTTCTCTCTCCTTCCCTCCAGAGATGTCTGACTGGAGAGGCTGAGCCCAGAGGACATCATTTCTTGTCCCAGGCAGGGATTGCTGGCCTAGAGCAAGTGCAGGGAGTCGGGCAGGGGAGGACAGAGCAGCGGTGCCTAACACCCTAGACAGGCGACACTAATTCCCCAGCAGCACCTCCATCATCCTGCTCCTCCTTGCGTCTCCAGAGGGTGCCTGCCTGATCATTGCTACAGCATGGACTCAAGCCCAGCTGGGACCCCCAGTCCGCAGGTAGGTGGGTCTTGGTTCCCCCAGTCACCACCAGGGGGCTCCCTTCCTCCCAAGGCCAAGGAAACCCAGGGAGGTCCTCATCAGCCAGGTGAATGGTCCCAGGACTGGGGCGCCCACTGGGATCACTGGGAGCTCATGGAATCGGGCCATTTGCAGGGTAGAGAGAAAAGACACTTGGGCAAGAGCTTCAAGAAGTAAGTGAGGTGGGAAGATTATGGGATTGGCCCCGAGGTCACCCGTATTCTTGTGCCGGCGGGGCTGCCTCTAAGTCCTCCGACGCCTTTTTTCTGGGTCTCAGTTTTCTCACCTTCACAACAACCAGCGGCCTCCCAAGGCTATCGTGAGAAGCAGGTGAGATGTGGATGGTTGGGTGGGTTGGTAGATGGATGGAAAGAAGGGAGGGAGAAAGGGACGCAGGAAAGAAGGCAGGAAAGAAGGCAGGAAAAGGGAGCAGGGCTTGGGCCAGGGGGAAGAGAGGAGGCCAAGGAGCTGGGACCCTCTAATCTTAATCACCTCTTTCTTTAAATATCTTTAGCCCCTGAGGGCCAACGGGAATATCAACCTGGGGCCTTCTGCCAACCCAAAGTGAGTTCCGGTCTCTCAATCCCTTTCTTCCCTGGCTCCCCTTGCCTTGGGAATACAACCCAAGTTCTCTGATTCAGCATCAAGACCCTCTGCCATCTGAGCCCAGGACCAGCCCCCAGCTTTATCTCCCACTAATTCCCCAGCCTTTTCTCATGCTGAGCCCTGTGGCTGCAATATCCCCCCAAAAGCCTGAATTATTAGCAGCCCCCCACACTCCAGGCGCTTCTCTGTCTTTGGAGGCCAGAGTCCTTGCCTTCTATGCAGTTGCGTTTGTTTTTTTTCCGCTTCTTGGCTGTTGTTTACTTCATTGTGAGATCCCCAGAGGCAGAGGCCAGTCTGAGAAGACCCTCTTGGCTGGAAAAACATGGCCTTCTCCAGCTTCAAAGTTAAAGAGAAGCCCTGATTTGAACTAATGTACCCTGTTTCCCAAGCTGACAAATGCTGACCCATGTTCCTTCTTCTTGCCCCAGTGCCCGGCCCACGGACTTTGACTTCCTCAAAGTCATTGGCAAAGGAAATTATGGGAAGGTGAGTGATCTGTGAACATGGGAGACCTGGGTTTTCCCCCTTTCCAGCCCCTTCCACCCCCTGCTGTCACTCGCGTGTGCAAAGTGGGAGCTTACAACCTGCAGAATCGTGGGCACACGGCTGGAACTGGAGGTCTGCACCACCATCAAGAAACCCAAAGCCCAGAGGAGTAGTCACCTGCAGGTTCTACATTTGTCCTCCTGCTCAGGTCCTGCTGGCCAAGCACAAGTCCGACGGGATGTTCTACGCAGTGAAGGTGCTGCAGAAAAAGTCCATCTTAAAGAAGAAAGAGGTACCAGGGCTTGGGCCCAGGCATCTCCTCTCCTGCCTCTTGACCCCCAGCCTCAGGTGGCTTCCAATGATGGGTCCAACTCTGAACATAGAGGTGATCGAGTGCAGGGGAGCTGGGTGGGATGCTGACCCCTCTCCAGGAAGGCAGGCTAACCGGCTCGCCTGGAGGGCCTGCAAGTGGCCCCATCCCGGCCCTCTGCCTTCCCCTGAAGATCCAGGGCTCCATGGCGAACCAGTCTTCAGCCCTGTCAGTGCCAGCCTCCCCACCTGTGCAATGTGGGGGTCACACTTCAGGCTCGCCAAAGGCCCTTCAGGCCACAGCCTTCCAGGAGTTCTAGATGCTTCCACTGACTTGAGTCTCTTTAACACCAACTCCATAAGAAGGACAGAGCAGGCCCTGAGGAAGGATGGAATGTCAAGTCAGAGGACTCAGTAGAGGGAACTAAGGCTAAAAAGGAGCTCACAGGTCAGGTCTTGCTGAAGGAGGCGGCCTTGAAGATAGGCTTTGGATGATCTGAAAAGAGGGCGTCCAGGCAGGGGAACAGGAACAGAGGCCTGGATGTGCACAGTGCCTGCTTTCTTTTCTCTGAGAGCTTCTCCTTGGAACTCATCTATTCAGTCATCTTGCAGCTTTGTTGAGACTTCCCTGGTGGCTCAGATGGTAGAATCTGCCTGCAATGTAGGAGCCGGGGTTCAATCCCTGGGTTGGGAAGATCCCCTGGAGAAGGGAATGGCCACCCACTCCAGTATTCTTGCCTGGAGAATTCCATGGACAGAAGCGCCCGAGGGGGCTACAGTCCATGGGGTTTGGTGAAAGAATCGGACAAGATTGAGCAACTAACACTTTCACTGGGGTGAGGGGGGCAGGGAATTTGGACCCAGGGCTGGAGCTGCGCCCAGCTGCCCTGGCGGGGGATGAGGTGGACCACGCAGAGCCCTGAAAGCTAGGCAAGGCCCCGCGGCTTGGCTCTGAGGGCAGTGAGGAGCCATGGTGGGGATTTGAGCAGGGTGGGCGCGTGGGTGGTAACGCGACCCATGTGTGTGTGCGCATGCGTGTGTGTGTGTGCATGCGTGTGTGCGTGTGTTCGTAACTCCGCAGCAGAGCCACATCATGGCGGAGCGCAGCGTGCTCCTGAAGAACGTGCGCCACCCCTTCCTCGTGGGCCTGCGCTACTCCTTCCAGACACCCGAGAAGCTCTACTTCGTGCTGGACTATGTCAATGGGGGAGAGGTGGGTGACCCGGAGCTCTCCACCCCATGTGCCCACGGTGCACCAGGTTCTGGAATGATCTCCCCTCATCCTTACCACAGACCCATTTTGCAGCTGAAAAGACCAAGGCTCGGGGAGGTAACTCACTGGCTCAAGGCTACCCTGCATGCACTTGGCGGAGCCAGGATTTGAAGGCAGGTCCGTCTGACTCCCAGCCATTTTCATTTCTTGACTCCCATGCAAAGCTGCCCAGAATCCCTTCAGTGGACCTGGGAAAGGTCAAAGTTAGAGGAGCTCTGTGGTCAGTAGTTCTAATTGTGCCCATTGCACACCATAGACCACTGCGTGGGACTGAGCAGTCCTTGTGGTTGTGATCTGGGGCCACCTGGTGACCCTCATGCTCTTTAGCCTGATGCCAAGAGGGAAGTTTCGTGTCCTCCATCCCTAAATTCCCTGGTGGAGGTGTGAAGGACTTTTCTTTGCCAGTAAAATAGACCGAAGCAACTGGCCCAGGGGCAGGTCTAACCTTGGCTCAGTTTGACCATCATAATCATTTTATCATGTGGGTTAGAGGAAAAGCACGTCTGACCCACTCAGGTTAAAATCACAGCTCTGCCAATTATAGTCCGTGACCTTGGGCAAGTCACCGGGCTGCTCTGACATTTCCAGTTTCCTCTTCCACGAAACTGGCCTCCTACTTGAAACTTGGAAGGTAGTCAGGAGGATAAAAGAAAAGTAAAGATGTATTCGGAGAAGGCAATGGCACCCCACTTCAGTACTCTTGCCTGGAAAATCCCATGGACAGAGGAGCCTGGTAGGCTACAGTCCGTGGGGTCGTGAAGAGTTGGACATGGCTGAGCGACTTCACTTTCACTTTCATTCGTTGGAGAAGAAAATGGCAACCCACTCCAGTGTTCTTGCCTGGAGAATCCCGGCCTGGTGGGCTGCCGTCTATGGGGTCGCACAGAGTCGGACACGACTGAGGCAACTTAGCTAGCAAGCAAGCGAGCAAGAGATGTATTAGTGTGCGGCTGGAGCCTGACACACAGTAGGGGCTCCATTCTTGTTAATTCACCTTTCCTGCTGACACTTTGCCAGCTCTGTAGGGCGGGGGCTGGCATGCCCTTCCTTGTATGAGTGCGTTGCAGCTTAGAGAGGGGGTGACTTGCCCAGCTGCCTCCAACCCTGCATCTGAGGAGCTGGAGCCCCCCAGGAACCCGCTCACATGCCTCCTCCCCCTCCAGCTCTTCTTCCACCTGCAGCGGGAGCGCCGGTTCCTGGAGCCCCGGGCCCGGTTCTACGCCGCCGAGGTGGCCAGCGCCATTGGCTACCTGCACTCCCTCAACATCATTTACAGGTGAGGCCTGCCTGTGGCTCCGAGCCAGGCCTGGACATTCCGGCCCAACAGCCAGGGGGTGTGTGGATCCCTAGATCCTGATGAAATCCTGGTGAACTTGGTCCTCTACCTGAGGAGGAGGGCTGGCATGGCTTCGACATCACAGCGCCCTTTTCTTTCAATGTCTGCAGGGACCTGAAACCAGAAAACATTCTCTTGGACTGCCAGGTTGGTGTGTGTGTGTGTGTGTGTGTGTGCGCGCGCGCGTGCACACATAGTTGCACATTTGTGCTGTGTGCCCATGAGTATATGTGGATGTGCATGCATTGTGCATGCGCGCCTATGGCTAGGGACGCATTCAGGTGTATGTGTGCACATGTGCCTATGACTGTGTACATGCATGTAAATGTTTGTTGTGTGTTCATGGATGTACACGTACTCGTGTGTTCATGAATGTGTATATGAGGCCTGTGGTGGGGCAGGGGTACTGTTACACAGAGGCTCAAGGATTTTGCAGTCCTTCCATGTCTTAGACTGAGTTCCCTGGAAACAGACTCTGAAATGGAGTGTAGGGTGCAAAAGGTTATTAGGGAACCCTCTCAAGAGCTTCACACATAAGCGGTGAGGGGCAGGTTTGGGCAGAGGAAGCAGCACACCCGCCCTGCACACACCTGCTCTGCGGTTGCAAGTGAGACCTCAGCTGGTCTTCCAAGGGCGGGGTGCACCCCAGCTGGGATGGCTCTCTAGAACTCTTCCAAACTGAGGCAAGGATGCGGGCGTCTGTGCCACTGTACTGGCCAGTCATCAGATGGGGATTGCCCCTTAAGAGGGGCATGACTTTGGATGAGGGCAGTGGTCCAGCATGGGGGATGGGCAGGACAGCTCCTAAAGAGGGGATCTGGGCAGAGCCTGGCAGTATCCACTCATATCACGACCTCCACCAGCTACCCTCTCACCCAGCCACAAAGTGTGTTTGCTCTCTGGGTCCCCCGTCCTCTGTTAAGGGGGCTGCTGCCACCAGGCCCCTCCAGCAGGGACATTCTGGAACTGCTGGGTGTGGACATGAGTCTGTGATGAGCTGGGGGCAGACAGTGCGATGCTGTCTCCTCACCCCTGTGCTGTTGTTAGCGTCCAGGTTAGAAGCACGGAGTAAGGGAGCCTCCAGCTCAGGCTTGTGCCAGGGACACAGACCCCATGGCCATGCCCCGGGTGTGGCATCTGGGCTTTCGGGTTAGACCTGGTCATCCCTTTGGCTCAGATCACCTCCCATGCCTGCCCTCCCTCCTCCACAGGGACACGTGGTGCTGACAGACTTTGGCCTCTGCAAGGAGGGTGTGGAGCCCGAGGAGACCACATCCACGTTCTGTGGTACCCCCGAGGTAAGCTGAACTTCCTGGGAGGGCGGAGGCAGGAAGTGGGTGGGCCATGGCTCCTGACCAGAGCCCCCAGGTTACAGCAAAGGGGCTCACTCCTTCCTCCAAGCACTTCCCCTGAGCTGACTGCACACAGAGCCTTGCTTTCCTCATCTGTGTCATGGGCGGACCAGCTCTGGGGGCTTCTGGGACCTGGCTTGTGAAGCCCTGCAACAGTGCTGTCTAACAGAAATAGGAACAGAAATGCAAACCATATATGCGGTTTTAAATTTCCAGCAATCCACACTCGAAAAAGAGGAAATCAATATTAATGATGTATTTTATTTAACCCAACATATACAAAATAGTGGGTTTCCCAGGGGGCTTAGTGGTAAAGAATCCACCTGCCAATGCAGGAGACGCAGGTTCGAACCCTGGGTGGGGAAGATCCCCTGGAGGAGGAAATGGAAACCCACTCCAGTATTCTTGCCTGGAAAATCCCATGGACAAAGGAGTCCATGGGATAGCAGGAGTCAGACACGATATCGTAGGGCAATTGTCCTCCAATAATTGTATTTTGTTCTATACTTCTCAATATTGTACAATTGTAATCTTTGATAATTAAAAAAAACAACACCACCAAAACAAAAAAAAAAACCAGCATGCAGGACTTCCCTAGTAGTCCAGTGGCTAAGACTCTGGGCTTCCAAAACAGTGGGCGTGGGTTTGATCCCTGTTTAGGGAACTAGATCCCTTATGGAACTAAGACCCAGTGCAGCCAAAAAAAAAAGCAGCAAGTAAAAAAAAAAAAGTCAGACATGACTTAGCGACTAAACAACAGCAATACAAAATAGTATCATGTCAATATACAGTCAATATAAAATTGTTGAAATACTTTGTTTTATTTTTTCTAACTAAGTCTTTGATCTGGTGTGCATTTTTCACTTACTGTCCCTCTCAGCTTAGCTCAGCCACATTTTAAATGTTTGGTAGTCACACGTGGCTAGTAGTTACTGTGTTAGACAGCACTGCCCTGCAGGGTGAAGTCCATGTGCAATAGGAGGCCCTGGCCTGACCTGACAGTTAAGATCAAGTGTAAAGATACTGATCTCCCTCCTTCTTCCAGCTACTAAGAGCCTGGGGGGTTAAAATTTGTGAATCTCAGCAATCATTCATACTTGTCTCTTTGCCCTGCCAAGGCCTCCCTGCAACTTTGGGGTTAAAAGCTGTTCCTTAAACTTATACCAGCATTGAACCTTGGACCTTGATCCCAAAGGGGTTTCCAGCTACTTGGACAGATGTCTGGGTGGGGGGTGGGGGTCTGAGGCTGCAGGGCTGGCGAGTCCTCTTGAGCTGGCATGGCCCAAGACTTTAGCTTTTGTTTTTTTTCCATATGCTTAAGCATATGGGTCTCAGATTTCAGCTGAGTCTCCTCTGTTTGGTTTTAGGAGAGCCGGTGGGCAGATAACCTCTCTAACCAGGAGTAGTTTTCTGTGTTTGGGTCTGGGAAAGTGTTCGCTGGAGAGAGCTGGCCTCCCAAAGTCCTGCCAGCCCAACCATCCCTTCTTTGGCCACTGCCAGGACCAGATGGGTCATGTAGGAGACATGTGGCTCTAACAGGTCATCTCTTCCATGACTCAGGCACCGCCATGGTGCCGGGGAGCACAGACAAGAGAGAGCACAGTTGCTCAGTTGTTCACAGTTGTTTTAAGGGCCAACACATATGTTAGCAGGTGTCTTTTTATTGTGCGTGTGGCTACGCTGGTTCTTTGTTGCAGCATATGGGCTTTGTCTCGTTGCAGTGAGGGGGCTTCTCTTGCTGCAGCATGCAGGCTCAGTTGCCCTGCAGCATGTAGGATCTTAGTTCCCCCACCAGGGATTGAACCCGTGTCCTCTGCATTGGAAGGAGAACTCTTAGCCACTGGACCATCAAGAAAGTTCCTCGCCTGTGTCCTTAACACAGCCCTTAGGGAGAGATTCTGCAGTTCCATTATGTGGGATAAGGACACCAAAATTCTTGGAGGTTCAGTGACCTGCTTGGGATCACACATTCAGTGGGACTCAGTTCAGTTCAGTTCAATTCAGTCGCTCAGTCGTGTCCGACTCTTTGCAACCCCATGAACTGCAGCACGCCAGGTCTCCCTGTCCATCACCAACTCCCAGAGTCCACCCAAACTCATGTCCATCGAGTCAGTGATGCCATCCAACCATCTCATCCTCTGTCGTCCCCTTCTCCTCCTGCCCTCAATTTTTCCCAGCATCAGGGTCTTTTCAAATGAGTCAGCTCTTTGCATCAGATGGCCAAAGTATTGGAGTTTCACCTTCAACATCAGTCCTTTCAATGAACACCCAGGACTGATCTCCTTTAGGATGGACTGGTTGGATCTCCTTGCAGTCTAAGGGACTCTCAAGAGTCTTCTCCAACACCACAGTTCAAATTCTTCAGCGCTCAGCTTTCTTTATAGTCCAACTCTCACATCCATACGTGACCAATGGAAAAACCATAGCCTTGACTAGACGGACCTTTGTTGGCAAAGTGATGTCTCTGCTTTTTAATATGGTGTCTAGGTTGGTCATGACTTTCCTTCGAAGGAGTAAGCATCTTTTGATTTCATGGGACTAGGTCTGAGTAACTCCCTGCCCCTCTCCACACCCATGCAGTCTCTCAGAGTGGCTTGGTCTGTTGCTGAGGCCTCTTTCCTTGGTGGTAGAGACCCCAGCCTAAGAGGTTCCCAAGCCCTTGGGTCTGCAGGAAGCACAATTCTGCCTAAGGTTCTCTACTTGTGCGAGGTGCAGATACATAGCATGTATTCAGCTGTCAGGAGGAGCTCAAATGCCACCTCCTCTTTCCTGACTCCTTTCCATCCCTCCGTTACTAAGTTTACCTGTGCAAATACGGGCCACACTGACTTATACTTCATCTGTGAGTCTTCCAACTGCCCTGTGAGTATCCCCAGGGCTTTCCTAGTTCCAAGACATCACTTGGATGCTTTTGAGCAAATTAAAGGCACTCCCTTTGGGCAGACTAATTAGAAAACGTTTCCCGTTTATTTATTTTGTATTTTGTCTTATTTGTGGCTGCTGCTTATTACTGTGCATGGGCTTTCTCTAGTTGCAGCGAGCAGAGGCTACTCTTCGTTGTGGTGCTTGGGCTTCTCATTGGGGTGACTTCTTTTGTTGCAGAGCCCTGGCCCTAGGGCACATGGGCTCAGTAGTTGTGGCATACAGTCTTAGTTGCCCTGTGGCATGTAGGATCTTAGTTCCTGGACCAGGGATTGAACCTGTGTCCTCTGCACTGGCAGGTGAATTCTTAATCACTGGATCACCAGGGAAGCCCCAAGTTTTCCCTTTAAACATATGTGAGTTTCTGGATGGGGATCCCTAAGTGTAGCTAGTGGTAAAGAACCTGCCTGCCAATGCAGGAGACATAAGAGATGTGGTTTGATCCCTTGGTCAGGAAGATCTCCTGGAGGAGGGCATGGTAACCCACTCCAGTATTCTTGCCTGGAGAATCCCATGAACAGAGGAGCCTGGCAGGCTACAGTCCATAGGGTCGCAAAGAGTCAGACATGACTGAAGCAACTCAGCACACATGCACACAAGTTGCCAGATACAGTCTTGTACTAGGGTTGTGGTTTGGTGAGTTGATCACAGCCAGGCTTGCAACCCCCTTTACCCCTTTGGCTGGTGCTTTTGTGTGGTGCACAACACATACATCTGTACAGGGCAGTCCAGCCAGATTTCCTCTACGTCCTCAGCACACTGGCAAAGGGTCCTGCACAAAGCAGGTCTTTGATGAACTGACACTGAATGAACACATGCACAGCTAAGTAAATATCACAGCAGAATCAGCTTCTGGTGATCTTTTTCTCCAAGTGCCTTGCTTACAAATGGGGAGATGGAAGCTGAGTGTCTTTCAAATAAGTGTGTTTTCTCTCAACAGTACTTGGCTCCAGAAGTGCTCCGTAAGGAGCCTTACGATCGGGCAGTGGATTGGTGGTGCTTGGGAGCGGTGCTCTACGAGATGCTACACGGCCTGGTGAGTGGGATAGAGCTGATTCTGAAAGAGATGGGGGGTGGATCTCTCCCTTGTGTGGCCTCCTCAGGCTCCTCAAGTTGTTGAATGAGCCACCTCTTCTCTACAAGCTCAAAAAGGGTGATGCAAACATGGATACAAGGATGAAGTATATTTTTTTTCAATAAAGTCAGTTCCACACTTTATAATATACTATCTCGTGTGTTACTCCTTTGGTGCCTCAAAACAGCCTTTGGACGCGGGCACTGCAGGAAATGGGGTTGTTCTTATTTTACTAAGAGGGAAACTGAGGCTCAAAGAGGTCACAGTCCCGGGAGGTGGTAGAACTCACCCCTGGATCCAATCCTAGACCGCCTGAGCTTCTCGTCTGAAAAGTGACAACGTCTCATACCCATCATATGAGGCTGGAATAAAATGATGATGAGAAACTGTTAACTTTGGAAAGTGCAAAGTTGGTGCACAAGCTTGATTAAGAGACGTGGGAGAGGTCTGCAAGCCTCACGCTGGAGGGGAGAGACTTCTCGGCCTTCCCAGCAGCCTCTCCGCTGTGCTGGATGCCCAGAAGCCTCTGTCTCTCTCCACTCTGTCACGTGAGCCATGGCACAAGACACGAGTCTGGCTGAATCCTTCCAGCTGCACCCCCCGCTTTGCTCCGAGTGTCTCTGAGAACTGTGCCCACTTTAGCATGGATGATCCTCCCACCTCTCTGCCTCTCTCCCACCAGCCGCCCTTCTACAGCCAAGACGTATCCCAGATGTACGAGAACATTCTGCACCAGCCGCTACGGATTCCCGGGGGCCGGACGGTGGCCGCCTGTGACCTCCTGCAAGCCCTGCTCCACAAAGACCAGAGGCAGCGGCTGGGCTCCAAAACAGACTTTGTAGGTGACCTGCCAGCAGAGCGCTGGGCTCTCAGCCTCCTGCCGAGGCAGCCCAGAAACAGTGTCACGCATCCAGCAGTTCCCCAAAGCCAGGCACTGCTAATTCACCCGTTCAGAGATTTACAGCTGCTGCTGTTGATTTCCTTCAATCTAACACTTCTAGTCAATCAATATTTATGGAGCACCTACTATGTGCCGGGCTTTGAGCTAAATAAATGCTAGGGATTTGTTAGACTGGGTCTCTGCCCTTAAGTTTATGAGGGAAAGGCAGACAAACAAATCATTAGAGTGTGGCTGTGCTAAGAGGCCAGACAAGAATTCAGGCAAGGCTTTATCGGGACTTGTGCGGTAGGATGAGGGAGCAGAAATAAGTAATACCTGCCCTTGCTGGCTCTCCATGGAGGGCGGACTGATTCATTTTATGGGGTGAGGGTAAGGGCAGATCTAGGGGTCAGGCAGGAGAAGTGGCTTAGGTGGTCTGCCCCCCCACCTTGGTGGTGTTGTGTGCAGGGTTTATGCACGGTACCCTGCTTTTTCTCCCAGCACCCCAGAAGGGGCAGTTGGTTTTTGGCTTTTTTGTATCTTACGGCTCGTAATTTGTCCCAACTGCGCATGCGTGCAGTTCTTTTTCATCCCTTATAGTTTCTTTGTATTCTGTTGTTGGATGAGACATTTCTCTGGGTATTTGTCTAAGTGCAAGTGCAGACACTCTGGTAAAGGGTCCCAGGTTCCAGCCTGTTTCAGAAAGACGTGAATAATGAGCAGAGATAGACAATAATGGGGGAAATTCACACTGGTGGGGTCAGGGAGGTCCTCTATGGGGAGGTGACAATTGAGCTGAGATTTGAAGGATGGGAAAGAACTGGAAGGAGGCAACCCAGACACAGGGCACAGCATGTGCAAAAGTCCTGCAGGAGGAGCAAGGCAGAGAGAGATAATTAGATGACTGATTAATCAGTATATGCTGAGCAGGACAGTGGAGGCCCCAGATTCCTCTGGCTTCTGTACAGAGAGCAAACTAAATTGCTTTTCACAAATATCTGAGCACTTCCCCCTTGCCAGGACCCAGGCTGGACATCTGAATAGAGAGATGAAGAATTCACAATCTGTTCTCCAAATAAGTTCATGGCTTTTTAAAAAAAAATATTAGAGCAAAATTTTAAAAATAATCATACATTCTCTACTCAACAAAAGATCATTTGGATTTATAAGAAGATCACAGTACTTTTCTCCATAGAAGTTTGTTCTAGCGTAGTAGTTGCGATTGTATGAACTGTGAGGCAGACTGCCTGGATTCAGATCCTTTCTCCACCAAGCACTACGTGCAGGATAAATGGCTTAACCTCTCTTTGTTGTTGTTTAGTTGGTAAGTCACCTTCAAGTCTTTTGCAACCCCAGAGAATGTAGCCTGCCAGGCTCCTCTGTCCGTGGAATTTCCTAAGCAAGAATACTGGAGTGGGTTGCCTTCCCTTCTCCAGGGGATCTCTCACGTTTCCTTCTTGGCAGGCAGATTCTTTACTGTTTGAGCCCCCTGGGAAGCCCCTGCTTTCTTCTTCCCATCTATAATAACAGCACCCAGTTTGTAGCTCTTATGAAGGTCAAATAACATAAGCAAACACTTAGGCTAGTGCCTGCCGTGTAGAAAGTGCTTTTTAAGTGTACAGACTATCCTATATGCCAGATACCGTGAAGTTTAATGTTCAAGGCTTTTGCCTACCCATCCCCGGACAGTTTAAACAAAAGGCTTTCATGAAGACAGGTACTTCCTTCCCAGAGGAAATTTGCATCTTAAAAAAATGTGATTTTTAAAATAAGGTATACTTTCCCATAGATCAAGATTCAAAGGATATTCAGAAAAAGTCCTTTCAGCTGCCTAGTTTTTAAAATTTTGAGGCATCAAGTGTTACCAGTTTTGTGGGTATTCTTCTAAAAATAGTTTGGATCTGGCTTGTTAGCAATTCCCCAGGGGATTCAGATACACAGAGTTAGAGAATCATTCTTTGAGAGACAGAGAGAGAGGGAGGGCTCTGCTGGAAAAGGCAGAAGTTTTTGTCAACATTAGTTTGGATTAGGAAAGAAGAGATGAATCATGCCCAAGGCTGAATCCTTAATTCTGGATCTTTGCAAAACTGCAGCTTTTCTTGGGGCTTTGCTTCTCAAATCTTCCTTAGTGAGTTGATTTGGTCTATTTCTCTGTCTAGAATTCTGGAAGAGGGATCTCCCTGGTGGCCCAATGGTTGGGACTTCCTCTTCCAATGCAGGGAATGTGGGCTCAGTCTCTGGCTGGGGAGCTGACATCCAACATGCCTTGCAGCCAAAAAACCGAAACATAAAACAGAAGTAATATTGTAATAAATTCAATAAAGGCTTTTAAAAAAAGAATGTATTTTTAAAAAAGAATTCTGGAAGAGTCAGGATGCACTGAGAGTGGAGTAAGATTCCCCAGGACCCTCCAGCAGCAGTTTCTGATGTCTTGTTCACTGAAATACCTCTACAGCCTAGTATGGTACAGGGTAGGTGCTCAATAAATAGCTGTGGAATAAACAGATGCTACAGGGAAAAGATCTGGGTTTGACATAATGGCTAAGGGGAGAGGTCTTATTGCAGACACTCCTTTGTTCCAGGAAACCAGCCATAATGGCAAGTTACCTTCCTGGTAAATATTTTAGGGCTAGACAACCAGTTGCCAATAGAATTGGAGCTCGGAGGCATGTGTGTGTGGTGGGGGGGAGTGGGAGCGCCAATAGAGAGGACTGCTACTGATCACCTTCTTCCCGCAGCTTGAGATAAAGAGCCATGTATTCTTCAGCCCCATAAACTGGGATGACTTGTACCACAAGAGGCTGACTCCACCCTTCAACCCAAATGTGGTAAGAGGCCATCACGTTCTGGCTTCTGGGTTCCCAGGACTGGTGGAAACTTGGAGGGTACCTGGGGAGGGTATCCTAGCCTAGCCTCTTCCTACAGATGGGAAAACCAAGGGTCCAAGAAGCTCAGTGATTTGTTCAAGACTACCCTGTAAGCCAGAGGCAGAATTGGGTCCGGAACCCGGAAGTCCTGACTGCCAGTTCAGCTCTGTATGAGGAGGCAGGTTGCCTCCCTTTACTTTCAATACCAATAACCCTCATCGCAAAGCACTTTACAGCTTTTAAAGTGTTCTGTGTCATGGAGCACACCCAGACAGAGCCGAGTCCTGTGACGATTTTTTTTCTTATGTTTAGCTTTCTTCCTGGTAATAAAAATGACATGTATTTATTGTAGAAACTGTGTAAAACAGAGACATTTAAACCATCACGGAGAGGGACTTCCTTGGCAGTCCACTGGTTAAGACTTTGAGCTTCTGCTGTAGAGGCACAGGTCTGATCCCTGGTCAGGGAACTTAAGATCCTGCGTGCTGCACGGCACGACCAAGAAATAAAATAAATTTAAACCATTAAGGAGAAAAAGCGTATATCTCACCACCCAAGAGAAAGCACGCATCACTGGCATGTTTCTTTCAGATCTTTTTTTCTTTTTTTTATGTAGGTCATGGTTCATACACAGATACAGATATCCTCTCCCCCAACATAGATCATAATTCATGCATGTAGATAGATCTCATCTCCTCCCTGTTTTTGCTAAAACTATGTCATTTTCCTAAGTCACATAAGACTATGATTTTAAGTGGCTGTATATTTCAACCCTATGTTGGTAACATAATTTATTCCACCATGTTCCTAATGGTGAACTTTAGGTGATTACCATTTTTTCTTTATCATAATGGATTAATGAATATCTTTAAGTTCATGTCTTTGTCCAGTTATTTTTTAATTAAATTTTTAACTGGAGTATAGTTGATTTACAATGTCAGGCTAGTTTCTGCTGTAAAGTGAAACAGTAATACATATACATAGATCCACTCTCTTCTAGACTCCAAGCCTGTATAGGTCATTACAGGGCACTGAATAAAGTCCCCTGGGCTATACAGTAGGTTCTTATTAGTTGGACTTCCCTGGTGGCTCAGACGGTAAAGTGTCTGTCTACAATGCGGGAGACCTGGGTTCGATCCCTGGGTCGGGAAGAATCCCTGGAGCAGGAAATGGCAGCCCACTCCAGTACTGTTGCCTAGGGAATCCCACAGACGGAGGAGCCTGGTGTCCATGGGGTCGCAAAGAGTCGGACACGACTGAGCAACTTCACTTTCACTTTATTAGTTATCTTTCATATAATAGTGTGTATATGTCAATCCCAGTCTCCTAATTTATCCCTCACCATTCCCCCTGGTAACCAGAAATTTGTTTTCTATGTCTGTGAGTCGATTTCTGTTTTGTGAATAAGTTCATTTCTATATTTTAGATTCCACATATAAGTGGTATCACATATTTGTCTTTCTGTCTGACTTCACTCAGTATGACAATCTCTAGGTCCATCCACGTTGCTGCAAATTGTCCAGAGTTCTGATTATTTCAAGATGGATTCCAGATGGGAAATTACCAAGTCAAAGAATGTGAATATATTTTCTTTTTTGTTGTTGAGGTACAGTTAGCTGGGGCTTCCCTCATAGCTTGGTCGGTAAAGAATCTGCCTGCAATGCAGGAATCCTAGGTTCGATTCCTGGGTTGGGAAGATCCTCTGGAGAAGGAAATGGCAACGCACTCCAGTATTCTTGTCTGGAGAATCCCATGGACAGAGGAGCCTGGAGGGCTACAGTCCATAGGGTCACAAGAGTTGGACACGACTTAGCCACTAAACCACCACCAGCACACAGTTAGTTGACTTACAGTATTATTTGTTTCAGTGTACAGCACAGTAACTTGATATTTGTACATATTATACTCCATACAGAGTTATTATAAACTATTCACCATGTTCCCTGTGCTGTCCATTACATCCTTGTAACTTATTTTATACCTAGTGGTTTGTACGTCTTAATCCCCTTCACCTGTCTTGCCCTTCCTCCCGCCCCTCTCCTCTCTGGTAACCACTCATTTGTTCTCTGAATCTGCTGTGCACATTTTTTAGGTTCTTGATTCATACTTTCTTCATGTCACAATCTACCAGCAGCATACGGAGGGTTGATGTAGAGCAGGCAGGGGACCAGGCAGGTAGAGGAACTGGTAAATGGTTAATGGACCTTCTGGAATATGATGACTAGTGTAAATGCATGAAAAAATGACAGTTAAAGGAGGATGACCCTGGGGCACTCAGAGGGGAGATCTAACAGCTCTCTCAGGGCTCTGGGCTCCTTTGGCAGCTCTGACCCAGTGTTCCGTTCTCACCGTTGGCTTATATTCACAGGCAGGACCTGCTGACTTGAAACACTTTGACCCAGAGTTCACTCAGGAAGCTGTGTCAAAGTCCATTGGCTGCACTCCTGACACCATGGCGAGCAGCTCTGGGGCCTCGAGTGCCTTCCTGGGATTCTCCTATGCGCCAGAGGATGATGCCATCTTGGATTGCTAGAAGAGAAGCTCCCATGAAACCAGCAAAGCCAGCTTGAAATCTGTAAGGAATTACCTTCAGCTGTTAGTCACAGAAGCCCAAAGTAACAATGGCTTAAATAAGATTTCCGCCCGCCCCACCGCTCCCCCCAGCACACAAATGAAGGATGGTGTTAGGTGATCCAGGGCTGGTCATCAGAGGCTTTCTGTATTTCCGCTCTGTCATTCTTGGCAAGTGGCTTCTACTATCAGGATTATTATATTATCCTAAGATGGTACTGGAGCTCTAGCCACTGTTTCTGGGTCTTGCGCAGGGGAAAAAAAGGAGGAAAAAGCAAAAGGGCACCTTTACAGAGCTTCCTGAGAAGCCCCACCCAATGACTTCTGCTTGCATCTCACTAGCCAGCCACCTTACCTGCACTGGAGGATGGGATATATGTCCAGTTAACTGGGCACATGACTCCCTACAATAACGCAGGGGTTCTGACACTAAGGGAGAAGGGAAAATGTTGGGTAGGCAGCCAGCACCTCTTAACCTGGGGATCTCTTGGTGTTTGGATTTTGATCTCAATGTGTAAAATGACCAAGGTGTAACAAGCCTATAAGCTGTCACCCAACATCCACTTTTTTTCCTATGTCAATAATGTCTTTCTTTGGGTGGGTGGTATCGCACATTTATTAGGTTTGTCTGCCTGGCATCTGAACCCCTGCCGATAGTCAGGGAATCTATTTTATGAGCCACGATGGGAGGCAATTTGCTTCCTCCAGTTAACTGTAGCTGAAAACGCTAGACACTAACTTTCCCAGCCTCCCTTGGAGCTCGGGCCAGGCATGTGGCCTCAGGATGCACCTGTTATCAGATATTTGGCTCAAGGAAGGAACTGGGAGCTCTCTTTCATGTGGTTGCTGTGATAACAAAACCCGAAAAACTGAGTTCCTGGTGTAGAAGTGGCAACGATGCTCTTATCGGTAGCGCCAGTTTCCTTATCACATCCGTGCTGCAGTGTAATCCCTGGGAATCCTGGGTTCTCCCTCTCTAGCTTTCTCAATGATTTTGAGAGCTTCTGATACTGTTAATCACTCCTTTTTTTTTTTTTTTTTTTT